>OZ026558.1:3150073-3182573 GCA_964020155.1 Chondrilla cf. caribensis | reverse complement strand
TCCCACACTGGTCCTACTGTTGGACTGTTAGGATCAGTTGCATTGAGGGAGATGTTCATAAGCTTCTTCCCATGAAGCTGTAAAGATTCCATGATACTAACAGCATCCTTCAGTTCTTCTGGAGCACCATTGAAGACATTCTGTAGCTTCCCCAGCAAACTACGATAGACTCCATGGAATACACGGGCCTCGGTATAAGCATTGGTATTATTGATTATTCCTCGACTGCTCGGATTATTCCTCATTGGCCATACACCACAGTCATTGAATGGAATGTCAACTCCACTATAAGAGTAGGTGTCATTATTTAACACAAGGTGTTTGCCACAGACAATTTCTTCGAATTTGTAGAAATGAGCTAGAGAATCATTCTCAGCAGAACTTACAGTGGGATCAATTGGGCTAGCACCTTCTCCTTGGTCCTGTATTTCCATAATGGCTTTTTCTGCTGTATTGAGGTCCTTGACAGTGTAGAGTGTTCCATATGGATTATACCATGGCCATTCTACCTGTCGTGAAATCTGACTGTCATTGAAGATATCATGTCCATTATCGACCAGTTTGTTCATACATCTCAATATTTGATCATAAAATTGACCAATGGTGGAATTAGTAATGGTAGGTTCATCACTGGTGACAGATGTATTGTGAGGGTACTCCACTCCCATAAACACCCTCTGTATATGAGATTTGGATGCTTTTTCCAATGTAACATTAAGTTGTGGAAGGACATTACCTGGCAGTCCCATTGCTGGATACTTTAGTGCCCATTCACTACTGTCTATAATGGGATGTCCACCCACTGCTATCAGAATGTTCGCCACCTGAGCCATGTGAAGCATTTCTTGCGTCACTACACTTCGGATCAGTGCATAAACCTCACGATTAAATCCCTCCTTGATGGAATACATCGAAGTGAGATAGAGAGGGATGGTGTAGAACTCCAACTGAAATGCTTGCTGTAATTGTAATTTGAGGGATTGCAGAGAACAGTTATCATGCATTGCATCCAATTGCCACTGGGCCAGTAAAGCATTAGTTGGCATACGAGCAATACAGTTATAGTAGTCTGAGGGTCCACATACTGGTTCAACTTCTTCAAATCCTGAAGAGATGATTACGTCCTCACTTACTTTCAAAGAAAAGAATGGTTCTTTCAATACTTCATTATTCCACTGGCAACTCTCTGGGGGTTCGAACGTATACATCTGGTCTGTCTCCATGCAAACAGAATCCACAAGCATAGTAATATTAGCGGGATTGACAGAAAACCTGGTATCCTCCAGCCATTCTAGAATCATGTCCCTCTTCACTGGGGATAAATCTCTTGTCACTGGCATGTAACTGGGATGAGTGATATCCAATCTCATGGAAAAATTCAATAGTTGAATATTTTGTGTTTGAATTACATCACTGTAGTCACTCAAGTTCAATATAGTTCTCATGATAGGATAAAGAATGTAATATTGTGTGAATATAGGTTCGATATGATCCACCCATGTATATGGACGCGTATAGTTGAATTCAGACCATACACGGAATGTTATATCATTGATACAAATTCCAAAAGCAAGTTCATCATTGATGGATTTCTGATATATTGATCCTTGGCAAGAGTCCCCAATAGGTGTGACGTTGTACATAAAGCGATACACCTGACCATCAATATCTAGTAGATCATCAGATTCACTGCTGTTGCGAGGGTAGGGAATGAAGCCTCCGGTGAAAGTAAACTCTGCCACTCCCTCTGAATCAGTGACTGCTGACATGGATTCAACAGTAATACCATCTTCTGGAACAGTCCATGGGTTGGTTCTCTGAAGAGTGACAGGTGTGTTGTTGGAAGGCCTTCCAAAGTGAGTCACATAGAGTTTCACTGATTGGGATTGGCCTTTTGTCAACCGAAAGACATAATCTTCAAGAGGACGTACAAAATATGCGGTCTCCTTAAGAAATACTTGGACATGGCTGAAACCATACTCTACTGTGTTTGAACAAACTGTGAGACCACTACTATCAGTACCACGCACAACTGCAAGTTCTGAATTGACAAGGATATTCATATCAGTGACATCCAAATCAAAATCAACCACACCTGCTGTTCTCCACAACCAGCCCTCGTCGAGATAAGGAATGTTTGCAATTATTTTAACACACCCATCAGAAGTTAGAATTCCCAAGTAGAGCATAGAAAAATCTCGAATAGAAGCAAATTTATCCATTGCTAAAGAGTTTCCAAAATCCACTGTTAGCCTTTGTCTGTTCTCATTAACTACAAATGGAGCTTTGTACATCCTAATAGCATATGCATTATTACACTTAACTTCTGGATGGAAGGCTATATCAGTCTGATTGACATCCTCAAATGTCATCAATCGTTCACCACCAAAGTTAAGGGGTTCATTTGTTTCACCTACTCCAATCGTACCAACTACATAACCAAGAGTGAAATTATGCTGGAGGTACTCAGAGTAGCTTCTGGTATAGAAGAAATAATTCTGACTAATGGATAACTCTTTTGTGGTCCCATTATTATAAAGTTCTTCTAGAGCTTTTGAAACACTGGTATCACCCCATAGCACATCTGTGATTCTAGTAGTCCCCTTTGATCCGAGCCAATGAGAATTTTCCGGGTGTATAAGATCTGATTCACTCAAACATGATAAACGACTCCAAAAGTCCTGAGCTACGATAGAGGGTTGCCAGTCACCCAGGAAGGCTAAGTCATTGTTATCCTGTGAAATACCAAATTTCATTCCAAATAATTGAGTCTTATTTAGGCATTCGGGATCAATATCTACTACTTTGGGTGGAGAACTTTGAGGATTTACAATAATTGGTTTGTTCACCAAAGGATCTGTATAGCTGGTGGTGCCATTTAGATAGGTCACTGATGTAATAATGCATTCAAAAAATGAGAATTCTCCAGTACCATTTGGACTCCATGATGGATTAAAACTGGCATTGAATATTTTGTAATTATAATTATAGACCTCATTGTTGGCTGTAGGGACATTAGCTCGAAACCTTCCTGCAAATGTTATTCTGGGAAAATCCAAGTAAGATCCATAACAGACCAAAGCACTACAAATAGAATGGAATGATACATACATAAAATTCCAACTACACATAGAATACATTTTTACTGTACATTAAATTATCTGTAATATATGTTTTATATACTCTACGTCATAAAATGTGAAAAGTTAATAACTGCTTTGGAACCAGTGATATAATATTTAACTATTTGAAAAGGATTGAAAGCTTTCTTGAAAGTGGACTGCTGATATAATATGATATGGCTTAGTTGTCTTGAAACATTGTAGACTTATAGCTATAGGTGTATAAGTTAACTAATATAAGATCATTCCCCCATATTATGACATTGTACCTACATTGCATGCTGTGCAATAAATTGCCCTTAGTTTATATGTTTGTAGATAAAAAACAGTAACCAATTTTATTGCATTTAGATAGAATTGATAGAAAAATTAACTGACTTATTAAAGACTCTCAGATATTTTGTATGATCAAGCATATATAGATGTATATTGCCACCCACAGTCACCAATAAGTGTAACTTCTGATCACATCATGCAATTTTAGATTGTTAAATGACACTTTTATATAAGATTCTAAGTGGCCAATCTGCTAAATTCACAAGATCCTATAATCTGACCTCTTCTAACTTCACAATACTTCTTAATATAGTGTGCACTTATGTGGCGTGCTCATCTAATAAGGATATAATAATATTGGTGTACTCCAGAATTTCATATAGCAAGGTAGCAACTTTGAAAAGCTACATATACATGCATAGAAAGGTCTATTACTGGCCTATCTGTTAGTGTAACATTTAGTCCCTTTATACTATACAAGACAGTTAAGGGGAATGAATCGTTTAAAAGTGCCTATAAAACCAGGGTGTATGTGGTGTATTGTACCCAGAAACACCTTTTTCTGCAGTCTGCAAATGGCATTATGTACAAGAAGTGTTAATTCATACTACAGAGTGACTCCACTTTGCAGGATGGTCATTCCCAGAGGTAGTGTAACAATGAAACCATCCTACCTCCACCTTCCAATTTCCTTGAATGATATAACTTTTTGAATTTTTCTACACAATTTAATAAAATATGGCATAGAAAAGTTGACTTACTACACAATGAGTATTCCAAATAGCTGTAGAATCATTCTCGCATTGAAGCTACAAAATGCCTTCTTTCAGAAAGTTCTATTATTGGGTGATTCCAAACCTTCAGAAATAGTAATACACTTCATTATTGTAATAACAATAATATATTATACAGTATTATGCACAAAATATGGTTTGGGACAATCGCCTTATGCCAACAGTCTAGCCTCAATACTATCAAACCCAACATGCATGATCTCCAAAATGGGCAGCCAAAAAGAACAGTTCACAATCCTTCTGTCTGAAGTGTGTTGACTCGAAACACACTTGTCTAACTCTAGGTTTGTCCCATATTCTGCCTTTTCCACTATAATCACCGTGAATTAATATATCATAGTATGGTAATGATACAATTTCAAACAGTTAATGGTTAACTTTGCCTGTACAAATCAATGGATGAGATAATTGGCATTTAAATCACCAATCATTTTAAATTCATTGTGTGATCTTTCAAGAGATAGACAGGTTCCACAGTAGTTATTAGAAAGGGCATCCTTTTTGAAAGCTAAATGGTCCAGAGATATTGTCTCGTCTGGGTAATTCAGAGTTGATAGCATTAAATATTATCAACACTGAGCAAGTAATGCAAGTCAATGTCAATGTTTCCTCGATAGATTGTTAATTTTGCATCAGACAAATAATAATGATAATTATATCATCATTATAGAAATTGAACCACTATATTTTATTGATAATCTGCCTTGACAGGCTTTAATGCTTTTCAAGGCATTATTCAATCTAGCTGTATTCTAGCCATACTTTCTAAAGTGGATTGCCGGGCCAGATAGTAGATCTCATTCAGGTCGATTTGTATGTCCATATTTGATGCAATAAAGTTCCCTAACACCTTTTCAACAAGTAACTCTCCTGAAGCTGATATTGAACTATCTGTGGTTGACCTGGTCATAGGTTCCATGTAAGTCAAGCTACAGTTTGCGGTATTTTAACCACTGCATTAATGTCATGTATGTAAGGCCACAGTTTAACCAAATGGCCGGAAAGGGCTGGTGTTAAGAAAACCATGCTCATGGCATTTCAAAAATATCAGCCTAATTGCACAGTCAACAATAATGATATCTCTGATGAATCTTTATAAGAATTATATACAATTGCTAGTGGTTTGATTATTCAACAATTATTATATTATTAATATGTACTATGCTTAAGTATTTGGTACATGTGGTCAGTGCGTGTTAGTCAGGACAGAATCCAAATTGAAGTTAGCCATGTGTGAAAGTGAGGAAACAGGTGTGTGATAGTCAGGGACAGATTCAACGTTAACGGAGTGCGAATGTGAGGAAACACGTGTTTTCCTCAGTTATCACATTAGTAAGCATATCCTCAATGTGTATCACTTGAGGAGATGCGTTAAAGTTATCTAACGACATATGGTAGATCAAACTTCGACCTATTGTTTACTAATTTAAGACACTAATCCTAACTCTAACCCTAGGCTCTCTGGCTTATTTCATCAATATTATAAATTTCTACTGGCAATCTAAATTCGTCCGAAATCTGCTCTAGCACAGAGGGCTAGATAAGATGTCCAGATTTCCTCAAAGAATACACAACATTTCCCACTGTGACTTTCATAGCTTAAAGTAGACTTGTATAGCTATTACTCGCAAATTGAATTTAATGTTCTCAAGGCTCTCCGTCGCTTCTCCACTACACTCCACTGAAGTCTGTACGAGACTAAATTCTTTGTCCGGATATCGATTGTTTGGTACGTTATTTTGATCGTCGCTATGTAGCAGAAACAATTCAACAAGCTGAGGTCTGGAGGGTCTCGAAAAGTGACTAATATATTATGATTGTCAATTCAATAGCACTCTTCAATCGGAAATTCAATATGTTCTTCAGTTTCCGAAAAACTGCTACTATGAATTAATTTTAATGTTTACTCTAGGTACACTCACATTAGACGAAAATGGATAAGTTTTTCCGTGTTGTCCCTAGTCTTCTTTCTTGCACTGGCCGTCAGAAATTACGTACGCTCGCTTGCAGTCGGAACAGATGGGCGATTGTAAAGAATGGCAATTAAATGGTGACCCATAAGGACACTTTCCGCCGCGATCGAATATTGCCGAATCGCCCGATTCGATTGCTTCAGTCCATGGAAATTGCCCAATCGCCCGTTTCGATCGCTTCTGTCGATTCGCTAACAAAGTAAACTCTGCTACTCCCTCTGAATCAGTGACTGCTGTCATGGATTCAACAGTGATACCATCTTCTGGAACAGTCCATATGTTCGTTCTCTGAAGAGTGACAGGTGTGTTGTTGGAAGGCTTTCCAAAGTGAGTCACATAGAGTTTCACAGATTGGGATTGGCCTTTTGTCAACCGAAAGACATAATCTTCAAGAGGGCGTACAAAATACGCGGTCTCAAGAAATATTTGGACATGGCTAAAACCATATTATTCTACTGTGTTAGAACAAACTGTAAGACCACTACTATCAGTACCACGCACAACTGCAAGTTCTGAATTGGCAAGGATATTCATATCAGTGACATCCAAATCAAAATCAACCACACCTGCTGTTCTCCACAGCCAGCCCTCTTCGAGGTAAGGAATGTTTGCAATTATTTTAACACACCCATCAGAAGTTAGAATTCCCAAGTAGAGCATAGAAAAATCTCGAATAGAAGCAAACTCATCCATTGCTATTGAGTTTCCAAAATCCACTGTTAGCCTTTGTCTGTTCTTATCATAGTAACTACAAATGGAGCTTTGTACATCCTAATAGCATCTGAATTATTGCATTTAAGTTCTGGGTTGAAGGCAATATCAGTCTGGTTGACATCCTCAAATGTCATCAATCGTTCACCACCAAAGTTAAGGGGTTCATTTGTTTCACCCACTCCAATCGTACCAACTACATAACCAAGAGTATAATTATGCTGGAGGTACTCAGGGTAACTCCTCGTATAGAAGAAATAATTCTGACCAATTGATAATTCCTTTGTGATCCCATTATTGTAAAGCTCTTCTATAGTGCTTCTGAAAAACTGGTATTACCCCATAGCACATCCGTGATTCTAGTAGTCCCCTTTGATCCGAGCCAATGAGAATTTTCCGGGTGTATAAGATCTGATTCACTCAAACAAGATACACGACTCCACATGTCCTGAACTATGATAGAGTTCCAGGCCCTTTCCAAAGGGTTTTGCTTTTCAAATATTGTTCAATAATATTTAAATACATTGTAATAGTTGTTGATAGTGTATCATATTGTGCCGTATTATAGCAATAATTATTATGTTACTTAATTACTAACATAATTACTACTAATTATCATTGACAAGTAATATTAATTTCTTTGTATACGGAAATGTTAGCACATTGCCAATGAACTGAAGAGTTCTCTGATCAGTGTTAACACATCTTGTACTGTAAGAAACTAGAATTGGCTTTTGGAAGTGCTCTCAGGGTACTGTACAAGAATTGGTACCTGATCCTGCCTCGAGGTGATACTTTTTGCATTCTACTAATTTTATCTTCAAGTATTATGCTGTATTACAGGTCTTGAATATTATCGGATAATATTGTTATTCTTCGCATAGAAGTATTCACACAATTATAGTATTATATGATTGTATGAATATTACACATCATCTACAAATTGTATTCATGCAGTTGAAGTCAATGCAGCCAGCAGTCCAGGTGTACCCCACATACAGGATTAGAGTTTGAGTTTGGGTTATACATATTTTAATGGCTGGTCCAGGGGCTGCAGTTGGTCCCCGCAATAGCCGTATACACTAAAGCGTTCAAGAAACTTGCGTCTAATTAGCTTAATTCAGATTCCAGAAGTTTCTATTTATTCGTAATACAGATCGAACTTCTAGACGGGGTTCGAGTGCACGTGTCTATGACTTAGCCCCACTCTGACTAAAATCAGTAAGAGATAGAATTTTTGAATCATGGACTGCCGGTTCGAAATGTCTCACTTACAGTGTATTGTTCTTGTCCTTCTCTTCGCTTCGTGTACAACGTCTCTTCAACATGAAAAGTGCCTTCCAATGCCCGAACCAACCTTGTCAGTGTAAGATGGAACAAGGCGGCAATAAGATATTCGATGTCAATCAGATATTCCAACAGGAAAAACTCCCGTGAGTGATGTTCTGATACCGTATAGATTAGTTTTAGACCCACTAATACCACACCATGTCATTTTGTATATAGTCTCTGATTAGCCTGTAATCCGTGTTTCGATACAGTCGTGATGCATAATGTGGTAGATTGATTGTTTATACCTCGTTCTAGATTATTATAATGAAATAATTGCTTGTATTGGTGTATTTCAATTATGGTGTTGATAAAATGAGATTTTGTTAGTATAGTGGAACCTCTACTAAATGACACTCCCAATAATGGACACCATAGAAATTACCTCCCTACAAAGGACACGTTCTAAGGCACCAAAAGTAGACTTTCCTATAGTGTTAATACATTTTCCACCTCTGAAGAGTGGACAACCTCTCTACAGTGGACAAAATAGCTGGTCCCAATGTGTCCTTTATAGAGAGGTCCCACTGTACTTTAATTGAAACTGTGAACTGGTTATAATACTACACTAGAAGTTAACGACTAACCACCTATAATACTAATGTTATTCTTGTTGTTACTCTGCCGTTCTACTTATTTTATCATTACATTAAAAGGCTGAAATAGGCAAACAGTCTATGAACCCGGATAATGATGTTATGTGGACATATTCGCCATTTGCTGAAGTACCATTGTGACCAGTGGCATCACAATCACTGAATTGTGGTGGCTAGAACTACACCAAACTCCAGACTCAACACTTTCCGTTTTGAGCTTTGAGCTCTATTTCTTGTTCTCTTCCAACCTGTGTGACCAGATCCCAGACGTTCTGGATCTGGTGACGCTCAAACTCTAATTTGTGGAAAGTGGGTGGAGCCGGCACATAATATCTTTTAACACTATCCATATCAAATGTCATTCTTATACTGGTAGACCACTTAGCTGGAAAGCCTATTGACAGGGTCATCAGTCAAGTCAGTCAGTCTTATTGATGCATGATAGTGATATTTTGGCTGGATAGTACAGGGACTGCCCAAAGTCATGCCCATAATATTATTGTAGAAGAAATACTAGGTTAATAAAATTTCACTGATTTCAAGTCTAAAGTTATACTTCAATTCCTTGGTAGATGTGATGTCTTGTTTATATGCATCCGAAACGTACTTTGATATTTAGACATCAATAAGCCCTCTTTCCTGGGGGAGGGGGCTGGGGAGGGGAATACCTCACAGCAAAGTTGACTACTCCGGCAACATGTACATACTATTGTTACAATATGTGTTATGTGTATGGTTTATTACATCCATGATCATGGTCCTGCAATCTGATTGATGGCACCCTAAAGTTAGACCCTGCATTGCGACCAGATCCAAATCAGTCTGTTGCAGTTATTTTAGGGGCTGGCCTGCCAGATTAATGTATATCATTGCTGTTATCCATTTTTTCAGGCAACCACCCTGGTTATTCTCAACTCTTGCTCTGAGTGGTCAACTACCAATTTTCCCAATAACTACACCTGCATATCACCCTCAGCCCCATCAATAATTTTGATATCATTCTGCTTCAATAATATCAACCTCCATCTTGTGTAGAGTAAAGAGTATACCCGGACCAAACAGAGGCAATTTCCCATTCTTTGGCTACAGTCCATGTGAGCCCCTCATCACTGATTGCCAGGAGAAGAATGTTGCCGTGAGTTACCAGGAATTTAGGTCTTGATCATTCAAACAATAATAAAACTGCATGGTTTTATATAAATTCATCCGTCACAGTAGCTACTAGTACATACGTAGGATTGTTTCCCCTTACATGATGCAAAGTGACTGGGTGTGATCATTTTAGTTGTGGTTCACTGTTCCCAGCCCTCAATGTTCGCGCCTATGTATGTATCACCACCTCGAATACTGAGTATTCTCTCTGTTCATTCTTCCCTATTGTACAAATGTAATGATTTCAACTTTTTTTCTTTCAGTACTTTGTTAATGTGCCCTCATATGTACGTATGTAGGTATGCGAATACAGTACAGGTTGGGGTAATCCAGACTGGTACCACTATCCAATAGGGTCCATGGACAAGCCCTCCTATAATGTGACCTATTCTGGATCTTACAACAATATCACAAGCGTTGAAGTTACCTACTCTCCTATGCCTGGTTCAGAAATGTAAGTTGTATCTACCCAACTACTTTACTGAACTATAACGAGACTTAATTCATATGTTTGAAGTAATAAAGACAATTGTTAGACTGAGGAAGAAAGGCAATAATGTGTATTTTCTGTTCACTTGTAGGTCCTCAATGGTGAAGTTCATTCTTGATCCAACCAGAACCACTCCATCTATTAAATGGATAAAGAACAATAGCACATACTTTGTGAGTATTCTACCTGTGTGTAGTTGTGCATGTACACACATGCACACACACACGCGCGCGCGCGCATGCACACATGCACACACGCATGTACACACGCACATGCACACACACGCACACACACACGCACACGCACACGCACACACACACACACACACACACACACAGATACGCTCACGCATACACACACACACGCATGCACACACGCACACGCACACACATGCACACACGCACACGCACACACATGCAAACACATGCATGCACACACACGCACACACATGTACACGCATACACACACACACACACACGTGCGCGTGCGCGCACTCACACATACACACACACACACACACACACACACACACACACATCACACATACACACACATGCGCGCGCACGCACGCACACATGGACACACATGTACACACACGCACTAGGGTTCATTTGTGAGCGTGCACTGATAAGATATGTAGAGGATTGCATCCAATTCAACTAATTCAAAAAAGTAACAGCAAAACTATAGCTCATTCATAATTAGGGGTGTTTACTGTCAAACTATCCTGAGTTAGAACCATGCACATTCATTACTATAGCACATTTGGTATATTTCTACTGTCATTGTCATGGAGGTTTGTAATAGAGGTGTTCCACTGTATTACGTACCTTGTAACATTTTGGTATATAATTTCTACTTAGTACTTTGAAGTTTACTCCAATCAGTTGAAGGTGACTGGGATAATTGAATAATCCTGTAAATTACGTCAAGCAAGAGCAAGCAAGATATCAAGAATTTCATGAAACAGTACTTCCTGCATGTATCTGTGTTGTCCATTCAGATAGACTGTTATTAATTGTCCATGTGAACCCCCTCATGACATTAATATAGTGTCTACAAGTCCAAATGCAGATAGACTGTTTGCACCACAAATAATTTTTATCCATCAGCTGTATTGCCTACCCTACAAGGGTGATAAAGTCCACTTGACACTTATGGTGTGATAATTATTATGCAACTTTCTCCAATGGAAGCCATTATGGTCTCTCAGCGATATCAGTGCATGGTGTGTTTAGTTTGAATTATTGAAAATATGGCTAAAATGAAAATAAATGCCAAACCCCTTAGGGCACTCCATATAGATGCCACTGGCATGTCCAATTGCCAATATTTGGATATATTCTTGAGTCTTCCTTTGGTGTGTTGGACAAACACTTTTATGGACTATTTTGACAGTTGTGGTAGGAGCTAGGGTATGCCACGTACCAAACCTGTAAAGTGCTGTTACATAACAGTCACCATGGGAACCATGTGAACTAATAGGATTTAATGCAATGGCTTCATCTGGCATGGTCTGGGATCTTCCCACCACTAATGTTCATGCATACCAACTGGATACTGAAGGTCTGTTCTTCTCAAAATAGGATTTACTTTAAAGTCTTACACTTCATAAAATATGACCATGCTGACCTTGCACTGAAGTTACTTGGCAGCCTTCTCATCCTCTAGAATGGCATTGCAAATGTCAACAGAGTCTTACACTCAGGATCTACATACTGTTGTCTGTGCATAGCTAGACATAACCTATTCTATTACTATTTTAGAGGGTTTGGGTCTGGTTGCATGAGACGAGCTTTACATCGGTGCACGTACGTATGTGATTTTACTGAACATTTTATCCAGTAGTACATTTCTGTTGGGCTTCACCCTCAGTTGTTTCAGAAAGGGCTCTCTTTATGTCACTACTGCTACTTGGGGACCCAATTCACATGACGGTTAAGGGAAGAAAGTGTTCATCCTTTTATATTTCTTTATTTAGTGATTTGTCCGTCTTGTTCAGACCAGATGTCGAACCAAATGATTTAAGAGTCCACTCAACAGTGGCACTGCTCCTGTGTGTATCTCTGTCATACGTGTGGGGTGACACTCCCTCCTCATTCAGTTTATGATCTACAGTCGTGGTGGTGATTGTCCAGCTGCTGTCTTCATTACATAAGCCCAATCAGCACACAAAGGAGAAACTATTTTTGCTGCTTTATAAGGATAATCCTCCCAAGCACACACACCTGTATGGATTAAACTTGAAAGGGGTCTGGAAATTAAATATTGGAAATAGTCAAGAAAAAGTACGTCACAAAGTTTAGCTTGTACTATCACCACTGGGTGTAGTCTACTGGACTCCAAGTCTTGCCTTTGTAACAACTGCCAGAACTAATGGAGGTTAATAATACCATGATAGGATATGCAATCACATTCAGCTGACTGACTGAGCTCTCAGCCCTAGGCCCGAGGGGTGCTATCTTAGCCGTTTCCCATGTTAAAATAATGTGTAGATGTACAGCAATTGACTGGGCTTATAATATATACTGTATATACAATCCATAGAACAATATATGAATCCATGACATAATATTGTTATAATTAAATAACATAATATCGTAACATTTTATGATATATATACGATTTACATTGAGTTCTGTCCGTATGTACGTATGTGGTATCAACACCTCCTACAGGTGTGGTTGTCTTAGTCCAGCTTTGTTTGTTATTATAATAACATGCCTTATATTATTATATGTTGTAACAGTGTAACTATTATAGAGCCCCATCATGAGCAAGTTGGAATATATATGCAACACATACTGGTCTGTTCGGCTGTGTCTATATATTTGTCCACATCGTGATCTTCTGGTGATCTGTTTGCATATTAACTGATACACTGGAGACTTGGCCTCCTTTGATTTGATTGAACTGACACTTTTATGGGCTTGTACAGCTGTGGTGACAAATTCCAATAGAGGTACGTATACATTCCACTTATGTAGATTGGTGAGATTCAAGCATAGCAGTCACCATGGAAACTGTGTGAAAGCATACGTAAACAAGTTATCACATTACACACATACACAGAAGTATGTATTCCGGTAATATCTGATGGGGGTTGCATGTCTGGTTGACTGTTATTTACTCTTTGTGCAGTGTCATACTTTATGATGTAGATCAAACACCATGGAAATTATAAATTTATTTCAATTATTATGATAACATTGCACTGATCGGAACACATTTATACGTATATTGTAATAAGCGTATGCACTAAAAGAAGTGTTACAAATGTAGTTTTATACAGGCTAACACGGTTTAGCTATATAGTTACACCTTACATGCTAGTGTGTATAGCCAACATATCAACATGCCTGTATCAACAGAAACCTAAAAAGCCATTTTTGAAACAAAGATTCATTCAAAATGACAAATTACTACAAGTGAAGAGGTCTAACCTCAGATAACCAAGAACCCGCAGTACATGCCATTGAACAGCTCTATATAACAATATCAACAATATTCACCGTATTATGTTCCATGGTTGGATCAAAGGGTGAAGGGTTAAAATGATCTGCACTATTTGCATGTTTCCCTTTGCACACATGTATTGTTAGTATATAAAATTAGTCAATCAATTCCCTAGCAATCCATTATTCGACAAAAACAATGCCGTGAGAGTTAATATGCAATTATTATTATTTTATACAGGAACATACCACATAACAACTAAACTTCCTCCTGTGGGCCAGGGCTGTAATGGATACAGACACTTTGGCTTGATTGTTATCTGGGGCTTTGCCCTTGTAGGTAATCAAGTCAAAGTGTCTGTGGTCCCATAACATTTGCTATATGCGTACCTTGCTTACAAGCCATGCAATCGCACGTTACTGTGGGATACAATCACCAGGAGTCTGTCCGGGAGAAAGAGGAGACAGAAGTATAAGGTAGAGACATATCATTAGGGTACACAGACGTGGTGCAGACATACATAGTAACCACATGGTAACCACATCGATGATGATGTTACATTATCAATACTACAAAATTAATAGCTATATAAATAAGAGTACCTTTAAGAATAAGGCATATCAGTCATTATAATATTATGCGTACTTCCTTTATAACTTGAGATGAATACTTTCTATATATGTTGGGAATACTAATATTCTGTACATATGTAATGTACATACATAATTCTCTGGAGAACAATTATATTTACTGCACAGTGCTCTAAAAATTAACAATCCGTAGCCACATATATAGTGAAATGTACTCAGAGTTGTACCACACCATTGCGTGTTATATGTATACATGCAAATGAGCATTGAATCCATATTCATGAGTAGAGATATATTATTATTATGCCATACAGATAGTACCAGTATTATTGTAAGTACACGCAATATGCATAGTCTTGTATAATCAGCAATCGACCATTGCACACTCATCACTTAAAGCCACATCCATCATGACGGTTACCTCCATGCACATGTGAAATACATACATAAGTGTACACTCAGTATACATTCAGTATACACATAGATACGTATTTGTATTACATATATAATCTACAATATAAGGCACGCATACTGCATTCATACACACATTCATCTATTCATCCACATACAAATGGTAATGAATTATTGATTGGTGTTAATTAATTGGGTGTATCGGGCGTGCCCCCATGTGGCGTCTCCGATATTATTTTGAAAGTAAATTGGCATTTATTGTCTCTATGATTATGGTTCATGCTTGGTTAGGCTTCGAGGACATGTGCTATATATGTTCTCCCAGCATGGAAGTTTGTCTAATCGAATATGCCTCTTCGTCTATTGTGTGAATTACAGTAGTAGTAACCAGCACACAGAACCCAGTATATAAGAGGTTATGCTGTTAGAGTTTGCAATCAATGAGAGTGGATACCATTCCATCAAACTCAGTCCCTGAAGTATTGTCATCTATAAACTGCTGTAGTTTCAAAAGAAGATAGTTTTATTGCAGTGTTGCTATGAGAAGTAAGGTTAGGTACCTCTACAGTCTCATCCTCCTATCCCTTGCTGTGGAAGGGTTTGGATCTGAGGATTCAACTTTGCCCTCGTGTCAGCCCACACCAGGACCTCCAGGTCAGGATGGACATGATGGTACACCTGGTAGCAATGGTGTCCCGGGAACATTATCCTACTACAGCTACCACAAATTGAAGAAAGAACTACGACATGAACTGAAACAAGAGCTGCTACAAGACCTGAAGAAGGAATGCTGCCAGACAGAGCAATGGACCGGAGGCTGTAGTTCGAGTTTTCCACCGTCCACTACTGACCCCTCTGCAACCACATCACCGACTCAAGGTCAGCTCACACCTGCTTCTCCAACAACTATACCATCACCAATTTTATCATCAAATACTATTTTACAGTCTAAAACATTTTCACCATCAACTACCAATCCATCATCCGATATGACACCATCAACCACTCCTTCACCAACACCAGGGCCTATTGGTAGCAGAAAAGACAGACCAGCTCAATCCTGTCAACACGTCTACCAGACAGACTCCTCCTCACCATCACAATACTACTGGATCAACACCACAGAAGGTCCCACAGAGGCATACTGCGTCATGAACCCACCTGACTGTAACATCACTGGAGGATGGATGAGAGTCGCCCTTCACAACATGACAGACCCTCACACTACTTGTCTTGGTGACACCATTGAACACACAGTTGACGGGAAGAGGTTCTGTGCAGTTTCACAAGGTTTCCACTGTGATCCAGTTGTTTTTCCGGTTCATGGGAAATCGTATAGCCATGTCTGTGGGAGAGCTCTTGGATACTCCTTCAATGCTCCCTGTGGATTTCTCTTCAGCTTTAGCCCACTCAGTGAACACTACCTCACTGGTCTCTCCATCACACATGGATCGATAGACCACTACAGAAACCATATATGGTCGTACGCTGCTGGATATCGTGAGTTTAGTCCCTTCCACTGCAACTGTCCCTGTGCTGCAAATCCTGGCATACCACCACCACTTTATGTGGGTAATGACTATTACTGTGACACGTCCTCCGATGAAGGCATTTCGTGGCAGTGGTTCACCAACAACACCCTCTGGGACGGGAAGGACTGCTACCCTGGGAGCAACTGCTGTGCTGATACACGACTACCATGGTTCAGTAAGAGCCTCAGACAAAAGACAAATGAGGACATCACAGTTCGATGGTGTGCTGATCGTGATTTGAATTCAACAAACATTGGAACAGAATTGCTGGAAATTCTTGTTCTTTAGTATTAATTTTTGTGCTGCTTATATATTTGCTTATTAGAGCCTATACTATCATTATTATAAATACCAAATACTGTACTTCAAATTATATATGGTATCATGATATTTATTATATGATTTCCTCCATATTATGGTTATGACACTTTCCATTATAATAATATTATAGCAATTTTGCATTCTTTAGGATGAGTACTGTGTGATTTCAATCTGAGCAACAAACTAGTGGCAAACAGACCCTGTTGCTATGATTCAGTTGGGGCTGGAGATAGGGACTAGGGTTAGATTAGTGTAAGTGGTAGCGTGTTCCACTTGGCTGTGATGGTGACATACATACACTTGGTACATACGTTAAGTTACATGTGCTTGTACTTAGTTATGTGCTTATGTGATTTTTGTATTTTGCGCTGTATGTCACGTTTTAACATACACCGCATGCATCCTCGTGGTAGAGTTTAGGTTTATGTAGAGCAAGTGATTTGCTAATCATTAAATATTGTCCATCTTGTTCGTCCTATATAAGTGGCTTCTGCATCTCCCAGAGATTAGCACACACCAGATAATATTTGTATTACAGAGTGTATATGATTATTATATTTTATCTTACATTCATGATTGGGCATAATTTTATACTTTTTGCTTCAGTTTTGGTTAATGAAATATTAATTTTAAATAGTCCAGTGTGATGCTTATGGTACTATACATATGGTTTTATTATAAATAGCCATATAATATCATGTGGCTCCAACCTAGACCGATTGAGGCAACTTTCTAAAATCTTGAAATAGCTAGGCACAGAGAGAATTGATCTACAGCTGATCACGATTACTCGCGATCGAGACTAGGCTACGACTGATCTTGAGTTGCCGGTCGCTGAATGTACTTTTGTATCCTACACGCATCCTGACACGTCACTATGGTGACGATTACGAAATGAGATGTGATAAAAATGGTGGCTAACAAAGTCAGGTTATCATATCATAGATCCTATTAGTCATCGTCTTCTTTGTACGGTGGATACAATGGATGTTGAAGACTTTATATCGAAATATTGGAAGTTTAAGAAATCCATTGCTGTGTTGAAATCTCATTCTGAAATTGAAGCCGAAGACAGTAAGAAATTCCGTGCAGCATTTAAGAAAAGTAAACAGGAAGAACTGGCAGGTGAACTTGTATATGGTATGGTATGGTATTCCTGTCTGTAGTGGGGTGCCACTACCCCAATGGTATAGTATTAAGTTAGTGGGAAGGATTCTGGAATACAGACCTACCAGGCTATAGTCTCGTTAACCTACGTGGTATTAATCGTGCTTACTTTGATATGCGTACTTACGTCGGGCCATAAAGTGTATATGATAGATGATAACACTAAGATTAATGCAGGTATGGTTGATCGTATACGAGACTGGATGTGACTGTAATGTAATCGGTAGGTAGCCGTGTTCGTGGAACACAATTGGAGGATAGACTAAGTAACGCATTAACCATCATAATCATTATTGTAGTGGTGTTTACGTAACAGAACAAGCCTACCACCAGTGATTTGACCAGCCAGTAGGGAGAGTAAGTCAGCATTGATAACGCGATACCTTTTCAATGAGTAATGATTCTTTCAATCAGCTGCTTACATTTACACAATTGTTAATTTCAGATAATTCACCAACTACTGAACGTAAAATGTATTATTCTTTCTGCACACATCATGGCAGATTGTTAAGAATTTACTGTAAATTTCCAGTATTGGTGTCTCAGTTGGAATTTTGTGAGGTGTAGGGGGTGAATTAGTAGTTGAAGATTGCAGCAGGTACACACTGGACTTACATGATAGAATGGTACGACTGTATACAAAGCATTTATCGCTACATAATTGTATTGGTTTCTACAGCAGTTATAATAGGAAAATTTAGAAACAAAGGGTTATGTTGTGAAGAGGCTTGACTTTGCAATGAATTCACTTGTATAATATTATGTGTATATTATATGTACTTGTTTATGCATTAGCTTTGCAAGGTTTGATAGAGGATGTTGAATCTCAGTTGACAGCATGTGATCAGGAGATACATAAGATGAAGCGCTACAAGGTAATGTATAACAAAATATGGGTTGCCAAATCTATTGTTGGTGATAATTTCTGCCTTTGCAAATTATTACGTACATAGTTTCCTCAGGATGTACATATGTACATGCACGTACTTTAGCAGTATTTACTCAGTGAGCCATTTTAATGTTGATACGTATACTGTCCTAACATGTGGGCATTAAATTCTTTCATTTAATGAAACAATGTGTTTGGTACCAAGTGTTTGTATTGTATCAAGTAACCAGAATTATCAATTCCATTACATCAAGTAGGTGTGTACGTAAAAAATGCATTACGTACTCTTAATATTTCTTCTTGTTTTAGTTTAATATTTGGTTGTGTTGGTAGATCCAAACATGATCTGGGATTGTTAAGGGTAGCACACTAGACAGGATACAACTAGCCTGTGTTCTGGTATGTGCAATTTCTACATAATTGTACACATAGTCAAATATAAAATATTTCACACAGTAGAAAGTGTTCGCCAATTTCCTGCCTGGTTCTTAATCGAATGATCCTAACGATGGAACCTGTGTGGTTACCTGTGCTGATATATATATACGTACTTACCTAGTCTGTGCTGTACCACATACGCATATCAGTACACTTTTCTCTTTGATCCACCAATCAATTGTCCATGCACCAGGATACAAGTATAATTGTAGTAGCTAGCATTCCTAACTGAATGTAACAAAACACCAATGAGGAAAGTGTTCTATTGCTATGGTTTACGTACGTATATATATTGCTCATGCAATATACACATATACTGTCTGCAGCTGTTGATATAGGGATTGTTATATTCCGACCCTCTTCTCGTTCCAACATGCTGCTCACTCTGACGGGCTTCTCATTTCGCTCATCCCTACCTTGTTTCTTCACTTTTTGACTTGTCATCCCTACGTCCTCTTTTATTAGCTTAGTAATAGTTCCCATGCTAGTAAAGCCATGAACACTTGGGCAGTGTGACATATACACTACCTTCGCCTTGGACTTGGCCTCTCGTGTGTCATCTACTGTCCTTGTGCCTACGTATGTCTGAACCACTAAATATCATGTATGTATGTATGCTATTCTTGTGTAGGACAAAGAATATCCAAAGCAGGTTGTGAGGATTGCTCAATTGAAAGGAGGCATTCAAGCTGAAGCTGAAAGGTTTCAGGTGAGGAGACTCAGTGGGATACTTCATCCTTGATAGCTGTCAATTGTTCTAGCGTATTGTAGTGACATGTATTATGTTCACTGTCATGTTAATCCTCCATCACTTTATCCTCCAAACCTTTTATTCCACCACAAATTCCCAATACCAATATACGTAATATGCAGGTGCCAGCGAATATCTAGTTATTTAGCCAAACTAATTAAGTATTGCTTTGTGATGAAGCCACTGCAATACATTCGTTGTTGGTTACTGTCATATACGTACTTCCAATGATGCATTCTAGTCCTGAATGTACATAGCTTGTTCATTTTATTCCAGTCATGTTTATTTTGCAACGACAGTAAAGCTTCTGGTATTTTCTATCCTAGCATGCTAGATGATTTGGTACTAATTTGGTAGACATCGGGTGACAGCAGCCCACTGAAATTGTTTGTTTTTGGTAATTACTCGGTTGAAAATTACTATAAACAGGTGATTGATTTGTACACATTACATTAGTATAATAGTATTACAGTAGTAATACATATGTCATCCTGGATATTATCTCATATTTACAAATTAAACCTTCAACTTGCAAATTTCTTTTTAATTATGTACGTACCTTGTCTTGGTTATGTTAGACAGTGGTTATATACGTAGTGGCTTGTATTCTGTTTGTGATTATAGCATACGTACGGTAATCTTCACTACACAGTAGGGTGGATCTACGTATAGCCTGGTTACACTGGTGTGTCAAAGCACTTGCAGCACTAAATTGCTGTAAGTTGAAAGCAGTTTGAATGCTTCAAGGCAATTATGTTTTCGATTAAGGTAAACCACATATTGAGGTTGTTTTAAACCAATTAAAAGTGACGTGTTTAGCGCTCTAGTGTAACCAGGGGTTATAATCAAGAAGAATTCACTATGTACTTAACGTAGTACTGATGCTTAATAACCCTGTGTGATTTACGTAGTTGTTTGGTGAAGCAGTGTCTGTCTACAAAAACGACACCAAATAAAGACAATAGTTATCATTCAATTGCTTCAACACAACAAACCATATGGACGAAAGTTTTGCAGGACAGAACTTTCGTGAATAGCTCAATTTCACGAATTTTGCAAAAAAAGTTACATGTTTTCAACACTGATCGAGTTAATTGATTATCAGACGATTACGTCATTGAGTGTTCATGAATAAAACTTTCTCGAATACCAGTTTCTTCGTAAAATTTGCGGAACTCTTAGTCCACGAAACTTTCCCGCTATATGGTATCCACTGCAGGCTCACATTTGCCTGGTGTATCGTACATATGAATGAATATTGCTCAAGTGATGTTTGTTATAGCTGTTGAGTTCTGCCATTGGTTTGTACATTGAAATTGTACTGGTCTTTCTACCAGATTCAATCCCTTGAGCTGCAAAGGATGATATCAGAGGAGGAATGTGGATGTGAGCAGCAAGCACAAGCTGACCTGCACCGTTTCCAGGCTTCTGCTGTACAGGTACTCCATTTCAATTTTGTTTGCATCTTGTAATCAAATACTGTAGAAACTTGTGACCAATTACTGATTAGTATGAACCAATTATTCAGCATTAATTGTATTACTGTACCTGTAATTAGCAAACCTCGATAAGAACAATATCTTCTAACAAGAACTGATTTTATCAACCCTTACATAATTATTCAAACAAATTTCACTCTACACACTAACATACACTAATGTCTATTTTCACATAAATCGTAAATGTACATACAGTACGGTTCATGGAAAGGGTAACGGTGAACTGTTAAGCACTAAAAGTTACCTGGTAAAACTTATCTGCTTTTCTTTAGCCGCTAACGGATTAATGGTTAAATTGTGAACGGACGACTGCGTACGTATCATGCAGAGAATCTAGTGTTTATTGCTAAAGAAACCACAATCGAAAACTCAAATACTTTTCCACTTGTTCTAGACATACGTAGCAAGTGACGTGATACGATTAACACATTACTGGTTAACGGATTAACCGCTAACGGATATTGCGTTAGTTCTAAGCAATATTCCATTATTACTAACAGCTAACTGATTACAGGGTAGCTGACAAAAACGTTACCTTTTCCGTTATCCGTGTCGTATATATGTACGTATGCCATTTCTTTGTGTGCCAATAATATGTTAGTACAGTCTGTTTCAAAATAAAGGTAATGTTAACCAGTAGAAACTCATAGGTATTTACTACGTTTACATTGTACGTATGTGAATGTAGCAAAAATAACAATAAAAACTGTTCACAGGTAACTGTCAACTTTTACTTGAAATTAGCTAGCGGTTTACTTATACCAGACAAAGTGTGTAGATCAATGCAGTATACGTATATGTATGTATAATATAAAAGTCCTATGATGTTAGCATGAGATTTACGTATGTAATTTTGTACATTTATGAAGCAGTGCATGAGCAAGTTAAAGTGTGCACATTCATTCACCATTTCAATGCATTCAGTCTTCAAGTCTCTCCCAATTGGTAAAGGTTTATAAAGGTGATATGTGTTTATCTCATACCACTGCAGCACACTATCAAATCCATGGATGGATTGCTTCTTAAGATTGAGGCAAAAAATAAGTCAATGAAACAAGTAAGTTTGAAATTTGTGAGTGTATACGTGCATAGCTGTTAGGTTTGCTTCTGTGAGAATAACAGGACTGTATAAAGGTATATATTGTACATACATACGTACATGCACACGCGCACACACACACACACACACACACACACACACACACACACACACACACACACACACACACACACACACACCACACACACACACACACACACACACACACACACCACACACACACACACACACACAATAATGCTGTACATAAAACAAGAGGGAACTAACCTTTATTTTGCATAATTAAAGTCTTATTTATATTGAATTTTATTGTTGTGTCAACACAAATCATGTTCATCACTGACATTGAGTAATATCAACTGAGAGTAGTGGGATAGAACTTGGTATGACTCAACTCCATGTCACGTTGGAGAATTGTTATAGGCACTTGCGTTGTTAACAAACAGCTGTGTGTTAATGATTATCGTCATCATCATGATACGTATATTCCTTTGTGATTCCAATTGTTGTTTACATATTACTGAAGTCTCAAGTATTATTGTAAAGGACATTTCAATCAATTTTAAAGATTTACATTTTACAATTTAAGATCATTAATCAATATTTTAAGTAGTGTGATGAGGTTATCTTGTAATCTGTACGTAGTTCACTGTCCAATGTAGTTTGTGTTGGTGGTTACAATGCATATCTTCTATTGTCCACGTTGTCTTATTAGAAGTATGCATACCATTGTATATGGCACATACGTACGTATTTATGTTACTTTTCAGATACATTTGCCTTGCAACATTCCACATGTGATATCTGGTGTGAATTTTGTAGGAAATACTTCTGTTGAAGCAGAGAATTCCTCAGTTAACAGACGAGATATTAACCCTCAAAGAGAAAATTTCCTCTGTGCGTTTATGTTTGAACCGGTCAACTTCAAGTGCTGCCAGTTCAAGATGATGATGAGATGCTCCAGCTCACTGAGTATTGCTTGCTACTCTATTCCTTTTAGAAATGTCTAAAGGAAACTTTTTTATTGTATCACATGTTTGAGATGTCCTCCTTTTGTGTTTGCTGAGTACCATGATGGTGGAAGTATGAGTTGTTGTTCATGTGTACTTCAGTGTACACAACAACTGTTGTATTTTTATGTGTACATACAACATGTTTATGGATTCACAACAACCCCCCTCATCTCATGATCAATGCTTACAGTGTGCCAGTTCCAGCCGTAATAATACTGTACGTGTCTTGTTATCGTGCTCTTTGGTATCATATCCTAAGTGAAGATGCCATCTGTAATTATAATTGATGCACTATATTACCCACACACACACACACACACACACACACACACACACACACACACACACACACACACACACACACCACACACACACACACACACACACACACACACACACACACACACACACACACACACATGTATACCAACTTCCCTGTTTTCTCATGTCTACTGCTCAAGTTATGGCCCACACCAGTAGCAATGAGGTCAATGTCCTTTAGACGACTATATAGCTAGAATTTTCTGTCGAAGAACAATCACCATCATTGATAAATTTATTACTAGTCAAATTTGCAATCTGTATGTTTAGGAGAGATGTTCCTTAGGGCCCATAAGTAATAGATTTGCTGGGACCACACAGAATACTGCTACCTGATAAATCCACGTGCAGCTCACCAAAATATTTCAGCACAAACAATTCAGTTATCAATACTATTGTATAAAACGTATACATGTGCATATATACAGTTGTGTGGCATGTACTGTAAAATATTCTGACTGCTTTGTATATATAATATGAAAAGAATGGTACAGTGATTTATACAGTGGTTCATACTGTTGTCAACATCACTTGGGGTCAAAATGTGTGCAAAAAAATTAAGCAAATGTCATTATACAACATTATAACAACAACATTATACGACAGGTTGTTAATCATTGAAATTACGACAGCATATACCCTGTAATACAACTTGGTTAGTACTGTATATGTACATGTGGCATGTACTTCTGATACTTCCTTCCTTTTTTTACCACCATTAGCTCTATAGACTGTGTCAACTACTATAGATAGTAAATCTGATAGAAAAATATAGATTTGGTGTAGATTTTGTGTAAAATCCGTCACACAACACACTTGTTCGGTAGTCATCAGCTAACACCTCCCAAGATGTTCTTCATTATCATGAATAGAAACAATCAGTTTTGGATGGTTCTACGAAATAGGCACTTGTTGCATAATTGCATGGCTCCTGAAGCACACATACATTATTCGAACATGGAAATAATTAATTTTTTACCAGACCCAGCTCCCCATCACTTTATGTATGTGTCCTGTAACCCTAGCTATATTCAGAGGTGCTTGATATATGGGAGAGAATGCATCTTGGAAAAAAAATTGCTAACAATAGCTCTGACAGAGAGGGTATGTCAAGCTGATATTTTATTCAGATCTAGCTTAGGTCAAGAACCAAGTTTTAAAATTTAGCTTGAGGCTATAGGTATGTATTTACTAAGAGATCTATGTATGAATACTGGATTGCATTAACGTTTTTCAGAATTTAGTTCCCATGCATTCTAGGACCAAATATCTGCATGACATGCCCCCTCTGCCATGATCTGCATCAAAAGTTGATCAGTGTTTTTCTCCCTACTCTCTCCCATACAATGTATGATATTAAAATTAATATTATGTATCCAACTTGCAAACTGAACCCTCTATTTTATATGTATAATACGTATGTTTGCATGGCTTCTAATGCACCTCTATATCCATGAATTCAAACAGCTGCAACGTAATGCACATGTTATATTTCTGCTTGTATATTATAAGCATATGTATGAGGATATTCTATTAAATTATACAGTATTTTTGATATTGTGCAAGTTGACCATAAGTAATGATTATACTATGCAGTAGGAAAATTATAATTTTTTATAATATTATTGTACGTAATAATTAAACTTAATAATAATATATATATACATAAGAAAGTAGATGAATGAATAAATAAGTAGATAAAGTAAAGTGCATCAAGTGTGTCATTGAGTGATGTGGGCTTCACTAATGATCACATCAATTGGGTTGTCATTGAAATTGATTTCTGGTCAGTGGTAGCAGATCTTGCTCCTCTTAGGCATAGGATAGCAGAATCAATCAAGGGAAATGAAATCTTGCATCAAATTAATTGGATTGTCTGATTGCAAGGTTTGCCGATCTTAGATGAGATCAAATCAGCCAACCGTTTGAAAACTACAGAAGTGGTCGGTCTGCCATCCTTCAGGTCAAAAATACAATGGGGGAGAAGGTTCCATGTTCCACCTCTATAATCCTTGCTTCATATGGTTGAATCTTCTCCTGTTCGTGTTTCTGGTAACAAGATTGTGACAATGAATTGCAGTTTGAGGGTGTGAAAGAGTTGAAGACTCTAACATTGAAATATGCACATCTATTACTGTGGTCCCAAAAAATTTGCACTTTGACGACTAACCAGGCCTCGTCCTCAGTGTTTGCGCTTCTCATTGAAAATGTTTCATGAGATAACGGCTGAAGGGAGGCTCAATTTCAACATTAGGGCACGGGGCTTAGGACATTAGGGCATGTTCATAATAATTATTGTTTAACACTGCTAGTTCAGTGCTGGAAATAGCATTCAGTCACCTGTTATTTTCCTAGTAAACACACTGTGGATCAGACAGTTGAGATGTTGGTGGGTAATCTTATTAAAAATATTTAATAGATCGATATATACTATAATAATTGAATACTTCAATATGATTATGATGACCTGTACAAATTATCACTTAGTGTGTTACTGTGTTATATTATTTGCAGGACAGCCCTCATCCACTGTATTTCTTATTGTGTTATAGTATGTGTACGTATACGTACATACATATTATGTACATTTCTTAATCCATTATTGTGGAATATGTACGTAGGAAAATATTCTAAGATTTTATCCATTCGTAATGCATGCACGTACATTGCACCAAAGCACACTGCACACTATCCACACGAGTAATAATCTTCTTGTGATGAATCCACACACACTACACACACCTCCTCTAAGTTTACGTATGCTACACCATAATATTATATATGTATGATGTTTTAGCTGTTCATATTTTTGACCCCCAGACAGAATAGGTGAGCTCCTTCTAGGAATCATAGAATGGACATGGTGTTCCATTGTAACGTGGCCTCCACGTGGGAGAATAGTACCCTGTTGGTGTTATTGTTGTAGCCAGGGACGGGTTCTGGCTCTTTGTCAATACATTCATTCCTTTATCCCCATCACGTCTGTCTTTCCCGGTAGCTCCAGGTGCCCCTGTTAGTCCATCTCTCCCATCCCTCCCTCTAATGGCATCAAGGTTGGGACACGATGGGCTATTATCATCATTGTCATCTTGTCTCTTCACAATTCCACCAGCTCCTGTTGTTAGCAAAGACAATATTATTACTGTATGTACATACATATTATTATGTGTGTTTAAGTTTTTATATGACATTAGACTACATATGCAGTGTACTCACAATAAATTTACTGTCCACATACATACGTACATATGCATCACCTGTATGTTTGTATGTATATTGCCATCATACACAGTAGAAAGTACAGTATGAACAGTACATTCACTACATATGTATGTAAATTTGTTTAGTCATTGTAGTATACCTCCCATCCTCACCTTCAGCTAGGTTGTTGACAGCAGAGATGACCACTATGGTAGTGATGAGTATGACTGGTGTCCTCATAGTTACTGTGATTTGGAAGTAGCACTGCCTTTAGTCTTCAACGTATCAAATATTTGTATAATATTATTGACTCAAAAACACGTTTGTACGTATATGGTTTTAGTAGAATTAAACTTGTCTTTTATACTATTAGGTTGATAATGGTGTGGGAAGGGTGGGGTATTTACCGAGTCAGCAAGTTATCATTGTGTTAGGCTATGTCAGCTTTTGAATTTCCCTCGCACTTTGTCAGTCATTGTGTACTCACACTTGCTATCCTGATTTCTGATGATCAGTACTACTTACGTATCTCACTTAGTGTGTATCCAGTGTTGTAACATTATTTAAACTTCAGCCACATGTAGTAGCCCTCGCCCACAGTGCATCTTATTGTGTTATAGTGTGTTTATGTATACATATGTATGCATGTATGTACCTTGTTCAAACTGTGGAATACATATATTATATGTACATACGTAGGAAAACATGGCCTCCACATGGTCCCTGTTTGCGTTAATGTTGTAGCCAAGGATGGATTCTGGCTCTTTGTCAATACATTCATAGGTTGTTCTGTAGTGACCTGTAGTAAGGAACGCATATTGTGGTGAGTTACCCAAAGTATTTCAGTGTCCAGGCTGTTGGACATTCATCTCATGCTGGTAGAGTTTAGATTTAGAAGTACGTACACGTACAGCAATCTGCACAGGGTACATTGTGTTGCTCCACACTACCTAGGTATTGGTGATCCACGATTTTTTTAGTACTCAATTTCACAAAGTGGACTCGTGCCTTGACTACCAGAGTAGTAGTTTGAATGCTTTGGGGTCTTTGGCAAGCATTGGTTATTTGCTCCCACTCCAATATGTACATATGTGTGTAATAACTCCCATCAGCAATCCCATCATTGACTAGTTCTGTTCCATTTTGGGACAGGCTGTTCTCCCTCATCTAATTTAGACACTTCCTCCACCATCTCCAATGCACCAATGTACGTATGTAGGATGTTTATATGACACTAGATGCTATAGTGTGTGTAATTTGATAAGCATGCCAGAATGACAATATGCTATAGTTTGTACATATGTCTGATGGTATAGCATACGGTTATGATGTGTACAGTATCTGTTATCTCACATTCACTTGCAAATTTATATGATTTCATGATAACAATATTACAGCATAATACTCCACTATGCACAATCTATCCCCAGTCCTGCTGGATCTACACTACACACACTTTATGGTACACTGCAACATTTAATGGTATCATATCCTGTTGTTGAAGTGTAATCCTTGTTTATTTAGTACAGACAGCACATGTGAGCTCCTACCAAGGAGTATAGGGTGGACATGGTAGTCCACTACAGGTGGTTTCCATGTGGTAGAAAAGAGCTTTATTTGTGTCACCCATAATCCTAAAAATAGATCCAGGATCAGTAAGACTAACATTGTCATTGTTGTCTTGTGTCTTCACAATCCTACCAACTCCTGTTTTGAGAAAAGACTGCATTGATGGGTATGTACAATACATGCCTACCAGATCCACATATTGTATGTACACACATTATGTATGTAAATGTACATTCTTATAAGAACCTACACTTGCATCCATACGAACTTGTGTACAGTAAGTATGTATAAACAAATGTAAATACTGTACATAGATGTATACAGATAATATGTCCATGCACATTTGCATAACAGCTTCTGTATACCTAGTTGTTGTAATACACTTCCCATCCTTCCTATCCAGCTAGGTTGTTGATAGCAGAGATGACCACTATGGTAGTGATGAGTATGACTGGTGTTCTCATAGCTGTGATCTGCTTACAATGTGTATATCTTTGTATAACCTTGTATAACTCTGTATATCCTTAGTATGTCCTTGTTGGTTCAATTCAAACTTTCCTCACATACAGTATATACAGTACGTATGTACATACCTATGCAGTGAAGTATTTTTCCTAAGTACAAGTATAGGCATTTGCTACTTATAAAACAGTGATCATCTTTTATTATAGTATTTTATCTGTAATATATTTGTAAGACATTAATGTGCATGCATATGTATGATTTCCAACTTCTGCTAGCTTGCTGTACTCTACCTAATGGTGTGTTAGCTTGCTGTACTCTACCTAATGTTGTGCTAACTTGCTGTAATCTACCTAATGTTGTGCTAACATGCTGTACTCCAGTCAATGTTATGGCTACCTACATAGCTGTACTCTACGAATGTTATGGCAAGCTTGCAAAACAGTATCTAAAGTCTGTAGGATTAAAGTCCAAGTTTAGTAACAGCTGTTTTCTTTTAATTAGACATCGAGGAATGTAGAGACAGAAACAGAGGCTGTCACAGTGGACAGGTGTGTGAATGTTTCCGGCAACCTTAGTGCACATGTGTAACAAGATATGACAATAACACTGCAACATGTGTAAGTACTGATGAGTTGCTGGCTTGATTTGTACAACCTAACAAACCAATATTCGGATTTATTGTGTGCATTTGTTACATCTAATCCTCTGAAGAGCCCTGTGATTACTTCAATGGAAGATGTTCACAAATATGCTGTAAAGGTGACATCTGCACTTGTTAGCCTGGATATAGAGCTGAAAATAAGTCTGCATTGGTACAATTGTGTGGCTATAAGTGTACTCTATGCATATTGCCCACTCACTCTAATCACATTGCTGTGCTATCAGATATCAATGAATGCAGTCAACACAATGGAGGATGTCATGTCAATTGTATCAATTTGCCTGGTTCCTTTGCTTGCTCTTGTAATCCCGGTTCTAGGCTCCTTTCTGATGGAAGTTCCTGTGAATGTGAATTCTTCTTAGTTTTCTGCCTGCCACTTAAGCATTGTGCTAATTGTTTCATTTCTAATGTGAACAGTGTACAATCGAACCATTAAATTTTGAAGAACATCACACTCCACTTTTGATTTGGTAGTATATATTTCATTCATACACCTTGCTATCATTCACAAGGTGTAAGAGTTATCTGTAAACTCCTTAAGAGACTCCAAAGTAATTTTGAGTGCAATAAATAAATGAAAATGACCCATATGTGTCCAACAACGGAGGTTACCAACATGTCTGTGGGTCTGGTGCCCTATGCAGCTGTTATCCTGGATTCAAATTAGCACCCAACCACAAGAACTGCACAATTGGTATGAACTACTCCAACATACATTCACATATACATACGTACGTATGTATTTTATATGTTTATGTACGTGTGTACTCAAAATATAATAACATTTGCATAATACATCTGTAAAACTTTGCAGTGTAACTACAGTACACATGCCAGCACTTTGGCTTGATTTTGTTGACAACGGCTAATCAAGCCAAGTGTCTCTATCCACTACCACCCTGAGAGGTACTTTAGCTATTATGTTGTATGTTTCTATATGAAAAAATGTAATTATACACTTACTCTCAAACAGCATCGTTTATTATAGCTAAACAATGAGTTGCTAGGCAATTAATTGACAAGTGTTCATAACAATTACCTGACATTTGGTGTATATCACAGCAAATGGAAATGTTCAATATTGAGGATATTTGCATACTTTGATCTGTCCACTCAACATACCACATACGTGATGATCTTGATACAAATACGTATGTAATGTGAATTTCGATATATTCATACATTTGTGGATTGTATATCCTAACATGCAGATGTGGTCACTCCTCCAATGAAGTGATGTCCGTTGAGAAGTGCCCTTCTTGTTTGCTGATTACATGGCCCAAACCACACAGACTAGATTGCCATTTAGTTTGTTCTATGAAATCAACTGTGCTGAAGTGAAGGGATGTGGAAAATTGGTTGCCATCACGGAGAGTTTCGTGTGGCTGGTCTGAACTACTCTACAGAGTGTATAGTATAGGTGTTTTGTAACTCCTATCACTTCCCATGGACATGGCAGTGCTAATAACATTGTGAAAGTGACTAGGTTTGTTCAATGTCTGTATTCAGTTCAAATTCACTATTCATGCAAAATTCTCAATGTTACAGGTAAACCTGATGTGACTGCTACTCCTGAGAATGATGAAAAGACAGTTTTGGACCGAATCCTCACTCCTGTCATCATATTTCTGATCATTGGTGTTCTTGCTCTATTTGCTCTTTGTCTTTGCTTGTGTTTGTGCATTATGTGCTGTTGTAGATCTTCCAAATGGACTTTTTTGCATAATAGTAGTAAACTAGGTCATTATTAAACTCCAATATAGCTGTCTTTACTTTTAATGTTTTCTTCTTGTCCAGTCAATATAATATTATTAATAATATCATGATTCTTCTTGCTGTTCATATTATATTTATCATTATACTGTAGAAATTTTGTTGGAATTAATATAATTATTATTGTTATTACATTTTATAATCATCAAGTAGTATATTACACATAATATCATTACACGCAATTCTAATTTTATAATTTCTGTACATGTACCATTTTGTGCTCTATCCATAATACATAATAAACATTAATATTAATATATATTAATATTAATAATATAATATTACATAATTATTTCATCAGTGTACGTAGTCCATATTGCAATTGCACCTTCAGCCTCTTGGCCTCAGTTGCAAAATTCTCATTCCATAGAGCAAGTGTGACAAGGGCCATTCAGGTGGCATTAACACACCTTGTTGTCTTTGTCAATATAATATTCTCATAATAATATACCATATTATTTGTTAATAGCATGATAATTACATGTCAAAGATAATTTATGCTGATGTATGTATACTTATAATTTATCATTAAACCTGCATAATAATTACATTATTACAATTATGATTTTGAATTTGAGGAAGATTACTAATATAATTTTTTCAGAGATAATAATTGCATTCAAGCGATTGAATAATTATGTCCAGATTTTAAAATAATTGGCAATGGGGAAGTGATGCACAGGATCATTGGAAGGCAGTTATTGATATAATTACAATCGACACTCTGAAAGTAACTGGTTCCATTCAGTTGTGCAAAGGTCAAGATGCAGGTATTGAATCAGCCATACATGTGATGAATACAATGTTCCAGGTTGAATCCACTGAAGCAACTGTACTAATAGATGTCACCAATCAACTGTTTTACATATTACACTCATATTGAATACTACACACAACAGCAACAACTCAGATATAACAAAACTAAAGACAAGTACAATAA
>OZ026558.1:3062573-3147573 GCA_964020155.1 Chondrilla cf. caribensis | reverse complement strand
ATAATAAAAAAAGATTAAAGATTTTGGGGTAAACACACAATGTATTGTACATACACCTAAAGCTCAGTATATACACACAATTTACATATTATATAATGTATAATAAACAGACACATTATAATTATTCTCACTTATAGCAACAGCAACATGTTTGTACATACGTATGTACATTTGTATTACATAAATGAGGACTTGTGTGTACATTCAGTACAGAAAAGCACATACCTACGTACATTTCTGGGTAACATTTGAAACGTACATGTAATAACATCCTCAATCAGCCAAAAGGCTGGTTTCATGAGGGTCCTCCATATATGTTACAGTAACAAAGAATTATTGATGATGATTTGATACACCGTGGAGTGAATTACTTCTATACTCAATTAGTGCCAGGCAGTGACTTCGCAAATGCCATTAAATATTAGTTCCTGTTTTCTCACAGGAAGTAGATGGCAGCTCTTATAAGGAACAAAACTCCGTGCCAAGACCATGATGTTACATTGTCTGTTCGAAGATTCTAACAGTCAATTTGAACAGATTTTATCTTATCTTGGTCCTCAACTGAAGCTGAAACTGACCAACTACCCATCACATTCCAGAGGTCTAGTCACAAGAGTATAGCTTGGACAAGACAAGTTGAATTGGTACGTGTATGCTGTGTGTGTTAAAATGTTGACAAATACAGGTATATATCCATACACTTTACAGGAAAACATATACATAAATTTTATAATATGATGATAAGCAAATAATGAATACACCATAATTTGTGAATAAATTAATAATTAAGTATCCCTTGATCCTATACTCTTAGTAGTTTCTTGTCAACATATTGTACATGTACCACATGATTTGTGGTGATAACTACACCGTGACATGTTGTGATGATTATTGTGAATAATTGACTAGAACTTTAGTGTATTAATAATTATTGTTGGTCTGAAAGGGAATCGCTGCTACTGATCACTCATCACAATATCATGTTCAAATATAGAACTGTACTAAAGCTGTAAGCAAGTGTGCTGTCCTCTAACACTGGTAGGTCCATCTGAAAACTACATTGTTGGCATAACACCATGGAATAGTCCTGGAATACACCTGATAATCGTTGCAGTTTAATACCAACTATCATTTAGCACTAAATTTCCTCTAAAAATATTTAGCATAAGTACACATCTAGTCAACAGTGATTGCATGAACCCTACCACATGGTTGGTTCATTGGCCACTGTTTACGAAACCATACTTGAGTGATCAGATCGAATTGCACTTGATCAATTTTAGACAATTGATGATGAAATTGACTGACCTTAATTTGTGGTAATATGTGCTGATCAAAATTCAAGAGTCACAAGTTTGTATGGTAACCTAGGCAACCGAAAGTGTATGTGCAAAGCCTGAATATTCTGATGGCTACAGTTTGTATCAATGTAATATGTGAGTGGATATGAGAAAAGGGGTACTTCTTGTTGTTTACACAAGTGTAAGTAGAGGTCAAAATATATTTTCGCGTTTTTGTAAACGATTTTTATTTTATTCCGGAATCATAGTCTATACTAGTCTGACGTAACCCAGACCCTTCCGGCCTCCATTTTATTACGGCGCGGAAAGGGTCTGGTACATTTCGCAGGTGACGATGTTCAATACCCCTGGAATCGTGGGGGAGTGAATTATTGATGTGACGCTTTGATATTCACCGCTTGTTGTTATAATCAATGTGACGACGAGGGCAGCTGCTCTAGCGGTTGTAACTAGAGATTTAATCGACAAAGTAGCGAATGATCCCAGATACCAGTGCTTGATAGAAGAACCGTTTTCAGCCATTGAACATTTTGTCTCTGGAAATGTCCTTGTATCACTGCGGACTGGTTTTGGGAAGTCGCTTATTTATGGACTGTTAGTGTACTCGATCGCCTTAGAGGATAGACAAGAGCAAAGCCGATTTCGTCTATTTGTAATGCCATTAACCTTTCTCATGATTGACCAGAAGGCACGATTTCTTCTACGGGCCGAATTTCTAGGCGATATTCAGCATGATGTCCATGCCTTGCAACACGCTAAGGAAGATGTCGAGCAAAACTGGTATTTTGACCTTAGAAAACCCGTTATATTGAATGGGAATATGGGAAACACTAGTTCTAGATCTGTGTCAAAATTGTCAAAATCGCAAATAAACATCACACGTTTGATAGTAACACTTTATGGGTGTTAAGTTATGATCTTCACACCTTGCAGAGAACGTGGGTGGAACAAGCCAGGTATAGGAAATGTACCAGACCCTTTCCGCGCCGTAATAAAATGGAGGCCGGAAGGGTCTGGGCTACGTCAGACTAAGTCTATACCATTAGTAGAATTGTCCCTAAAAGCGCCGTGATGATACGTCTTGTGATTTTAGAGATATACTCGATTTTCTATCTCCCGGTAGTACGCCATTTTCAGTTCGCGAAGTTATACAATTGCCGCACAACCAGCGCAGAATGTATAAAGACGTTCACATACGTAGGTAGATAGCTACCAGTCCGCACCTTAGGATACATAGGAGCATTTCAAGTAAAAATCCCACCTGTAATCCTAAATGAATTCAAATAAAAGAACTTATAAAATACGCGACGATTTCGAACACCAAATTTAATTATACAAATTAGTTATGATGTCACGGTTTGCAAGTATACGGAGGTTTGTGGTCAAACCTTAACTACGCTCGTTCTCATATTCACGATACAGCGGAATAGCTGCTAATTTTCCGCATAACTCGATAAGGAAGCAACATATGGAAAAAGGTTTGCGTCATCGTAATGCTCTGGGATAGGGCTATCGATTGATACCAAAAAACGCAAAAACACGAAAAATGAAGAAGTACCCCTTTTCTCATATCCGCACACATATATTTTCACATTTCAGATTTATACAATATTGGAACAATGTTTTGAAATTTCATGTGTGACATTTGCAATTTCAATGCACAATCATAGGATCTCTCTACTTGAGGAATGAATGCTATATAAAATTTTGTGTTATTTCTTTCTATGCTACAGGTCACAAATAAAACAGAAAATGAGTTTCCTGATAGCAGTGTTCCCACTGCTATGGATAGGAGCACTCAGTGGGAATAACGCTGGAGCACCCGTGGATAAAACTACAAATTACAAAAAGCAAATAATAGCCATAATTGGAGATGATCCCCAATTGAATTTGGCCACAAACTACCTTTACAAAAAGCATCCCGAAGTCTCAGATGTTGTTAAATGGAGTGAAGCTGATGCAAAGTTCGAACTTGCACAATGGAATGACGACCAAAAGACATATGAATTCTATCCTAAAGGCCAGGAGAAGGACATACCACCTTTACCGGAGGAGCGCACCAGAGTCCAGGTTGTTGGTCACGGTAAAATTGAGAATAATGTAGTCACTCTTGGAGGATTGACCCCTGATAAATTAGCACAAGGACTACAGGATCTCCCTGGGGTTGAGAAGGCTGGTGAGATCACTCGTGTTAGTCTTGTCGGATGTAACGTAGGAAAGTTAAAGGATTCAGGTGAAGAGTTTGTAGGTAATGAATATCCCAAGACGCTTCTTGAGACACTCAAGGGGGAGGGTATTACAACAGAGGTTAGTTCCCGTGTTGGTATTGTGGGTGTGGATTCTACTGGGAGAAAGGTGGTCGGAAAACTTCTTTCTGATGACAAGATTGCTTGGAGAGTGGGTGAGGGAAACATCAAAAAGACTGTTGTGAAGTATGAGGGCTCGGACGTAGACATAATAACAACACCAATAACCAGTGGAGACACTTTTATAAAGCCAGAATCACTTTCCTCAAAATCAAAAGCAGCGAGAGACAGTCTTTTATCAAAAGTGTCTCAGTTGGATCATTTCTCTGTGAAAATCACAGATGGAGCCAGCAATGAAGAGTTCTATTTTGATTCTGATAATCTGTTTGAAATCATGAGTGACGTTTCCTAACAAGTATTTGATGATATTAAAGTTCCTCAAGATTGGCCAAATGAAATTTCCTCAGATAGAATTATTAGACCAGTGGATGGTTCCAACCCCAGGAAAATCAAAGTAAGAGAGCCTCGAAATGTACAAGACATCATGACTGACATCAAATACTTTGGAGAAAAGGGTTTTGAGTATCCCCGGAATGTTGATGGAAAAAGGGTAACCACAGATGAACATGGCAATACATTTGAAGACAAATTCGTATATTATAGATTTGGTGACTGGGTTGTCAACATGAAATATCAGGCATCTAAAGCTGGCATGAAAATGGATCCATTTTATGCACACATGGAAGGTATCATTCATGCAGAAGATCCCACCAAACCCACAGACACTAAAAACGAAAATGTGAAATTTCCAAAAGTGGGCAAAGTGGACTATCCAACACTTCTGCCCAAGACAGGCAAAAAATTCTTCTCCGATTCACAAGCATGGATGACAGGGAATAATGATCAAATAAAAATCAGCGATGAAAGTGCCTACAATGCTATAGCCAGTGTAGCATTACTAGTGCCAGAATCAATCCGTGACTATCGTTCGTGGACTTTAAGTAAGATGGCCATTGATCTGTACAATCATGGGGGAATGTCTAACAACAAGTACTATGATGGACATGCAATGGCAAGAGGAGGTGCAGCCCCTGCCCCGTACACTGGCAATCGAGATGTTTTGTGGGAGGCCAAGGGGAAAAGGGGCATAGGTGAAGACAGAAGCATGTCAGGAAGGGCATCGGATGCCTTGAACAGGGATCAAGCTTACATTTCTAAACAAATCAACAAGAAATTAGAGGAACAAGAGGAGAAGACAGGCAAACGCTATGAAGTTGACAAAAGTAGTGTGAAGATAGAAAATGGCAAAATTAAATTTACATCTTATGAATCTGAAGATCCCAGACATCGAGAGGATTTGGAGGAAACATTAGATGAATCCAAAATATCATCAAAGGAAATTTTGAATGAAATGAAAGGAAAGGGTAAAAAAACAGCAGGTGCTTCTCGTATTGGTCGAGTTCAGTCCATTTATGGTACAATACTTGGAATACAAGGTACAATCGAAATGTTTAAAAAAGGTGATATTGTGAATGGTGCAATCGGCCTTTTACAAACTGCTCATGGTTTGGGTGAACTAACAGGGTTCAATAAGAAAATTTCAGAAGCGGCATCCAGGGGACTAGGAAACTACATGAACGACGATGTGGCAGAGGTCAGTGAAATGGGAGAAGACTTGGTAGAAGGAGAAGGGGCTAGCATGCTTGCAGGTGATGCAGAAGAACTGGGGGCTTTGGGAACAGAGGCTGCAGATGCAGCTGAAGATATACCAATCATTGGAACTGTGTTTGGAGTGTACAATATATATGAAGATCTGAAGCAGCATACAGTAATGGGTTATGTGGACGCTGGACTGGATGCTTTGACTACATTTGCTGGGCTGTTCGGTCCAGAAGCAGAACCAGTGGTGGTTATTCTCACAGCCATTCGAATGACCATTGACACCTTTTACAATGACATCAAGAAAGAGCTCGATGCTCTCCCTCCATTTGCCAGTATTGGTGACATACTTGTAGCAGTTTTCAAAGGAATTGGTAAAGCTCTCTTGGACATAGCAGATTTTCTAACTGGAGGCATATTCTCAGCACCATCTAAAGTCCATGACTTGAACGAGCAATATGACAAAGATCAGGAATTATTGAAAAGTCTTTCAGATTATCACAACTATTATACGATAGCTGCAGGACCTGATTCAAGTACCATTAATTTTGCAAATGGAGAGGTCTCTTGGGACGGTGGAGACATTGTGTTAGTACTGCATGATGATCACACAGCACAGTTGACAATGACCATGACTGACATGAATGGTAAGGAAGTACGTCATGAGGAAAGGCTGCAATTTGGTGAGGACGTTAAGGACGTAGTGATGGGGATAGGAGAATCTCATTCTGTACACTTTACTGAAAAGGAGGTTAAGGTTTTGTGGTTCATTCCTGTGGATAAGAAAAGCATTATAGATGGTATAGAAGGAGACAGATCTACCATCCATGGTTCATACACTGGTAACAAAGAAGGTAACAATTTCTATGCTGTTCAAGAACTTCCACCAGATGCTAAATTAGATTACACCCTCAAGGACTATTACTATGTGATCAAAGGTGGAGAAGGAGATGACAGCTTCTACCTTGGACCTCAGCATAACCAGGTTGAAGGGAATGAAGGATCAGATTCTTATTTCATCAAATTTTCACACACTGTCATCAATAACTATGCTGCAGATGGTGTGGATGATTACCTAAATATAGACAGATCCTACTCCAGTTTATTCTTCCACAGAATGGATTATGATTTAAATGTCTCTTCAGTTGATGCTAACAATCCATTGAGTGTGATAATCAAAAACTGGTTCAAGAGTGAAGCTTATCAGCACATGCATTTTAGATCTTCAGATGGAATTTTTTTCTCCGTCTCACCTCAGAAAAATGGTACCATTCTTACTGTACCTTATGCCCTTGGACCACCAAGCAGCAATCACTATGCTATTTGGGATGCATCTACCCCCATTTTCAGTAAAGTGGAATACCTTTATGGATCACTACATAATGACTATCTTGTTGGTAATGACATTGACAATACAATTATCGGCGGAGGGAATGAATATTCCGGAACAGAAATTTTATCTGGAGAAAAAGGTGCCAACACATTTGATCTCACAGCACAAAAAGAAACCAATTCTGGGCAAGTGTGGATACGACAGTATGCCAGTGATCATGAAACTGATATGATCTATCTCCCAGTTGATTCTAATCAATTCTCCTTACAGCAGCATTATGATGATCTCGACATTGTATATTTTGGAAGAACAATGATTACTTTGTTGTCTTGGTGGAACTTCCAATATAGCCGACCTATTCTTTTAGTTACAAAAGATTCGGATGTCTTTGGTTTATATCCAAGCAACACATTTAATGTTTCACTCACTCCGGTTGTCATTACTTTTCATACTGCAGCAAGGGCCGACCTATCAAGGAATGAAACCTATAAAGATCTCTCACAAATATCGGTTATAGGTTCACCATATTCTGATTATATTGTAGGGCACAATGGGCAGGATTACTTCAAACTAGGTGGAGGCAAAGATTACATTTCTGGAGGAGAAGGACAGGATGTGTACGTCATACAACCAGGAGATGGTGCAGATACCATTGGAAATTTTGCTCACAACAAGGAGCAAGATCTTCTTTTGTTTGGAACTGAATACAGTGATGTGTCGGTCATAAATTATGACTCGGTTTCAGTGAATATTTCCTCCAAAAAGTATGGCAAAAATATGCAAGTATGTTTGATTAATTGGTTTTTAGGCGAAGAAAATCAACATATTCTAGTTCAGACAAATGATGGCATAACTTTTGCAATTAATGTAACAAACTCCCGCCCTCGACCATCTCCTGAAAAGATACCAGTGGCAATTGATAAATCTGGTTCCGAGGTGGGTTTATATTTGGATCTGAATACAAAAGAATGGAGGAATGTCGAGAGAGTGATAGGGTCTCCTTTTCAAGACAGTGTGTGGGGCAGTGAGCTTGACAACTACTTTGACCTTCGAGAGGGAGGTGGCTATGTTGTTGGGAGGAATGGCAGTGATACTTATGTGTACAATCAAGGATATGGAATACTCTATGTTGATAATCTTGCAGTAGATAATGTAACAGACTCATTAGTGATAATGATCCCCTTTGATGGAATTAATGTTAGTAAAGCATCCAACAAACAGGATCTCATGCTCAACATGACAAATTCCACAGGCCCACTTGATATTGTTGTCCTCAGAAACTTTCTAATGCTAAATAAAACCCGTCACTTGCAAGTTACCTCTCGTGACGGCTTCATTTTTGTCCTACCGGCATCAAATGACTTTCAACCAGTTATTGTAGGCATTAACAAAGTTCAAGATAAATCTGGTCAGTTTATAAATCTTACTTCCTCGCTCTACAATCGTGTCATAGTGGACTATGGAGCCAACAACTTCACTAATCACATAAATGGAAATGACATGAACAACACTTTGGTGGGTGGGATTGAAGATGACTACATTTACGGTGGACCAGGAAATGATGTACTCAAGGGGAAAGCGGGGAACAATACCCTACATGGTGGAGATGGAGATGATGTTCTTATAGGTGGCGTCGATACAGATATGATGGATGGAGGGCCAGGGGATGATGTACTTTTTCCAGGTTTCGGTGACAATCAAGTTCTAGGAGGACCTGGTGATGACATGGTCTGTTACATGGGGGATCCAATCAGTGAAGAAGGCATAACTGTAGATTTGGGCAATGGAGATGTTCAGCACACTTTAGGAATTGACTACATTGATGAAATAGAGAATGTCTATGGGACACCCTACAATGACATCATCATCACTGCAGGGTTTTTAGACAATGTTGCTTTAGGAATGAATGGAAATGACACACTCGTTGCTCTTGGAGGATATGATAATCTTAGCGGAGGAGAGGGAAATGATACATATGATTTAACAAATGCTCAAGGTACAAAAGTCATCAATAACACTGCTGAAGATGGCATAATAGACACACTAATATTACCTTATGATGCAACGCTCATACGATTCGAGACTCAGGGGTATGACCTAATACTACGTGTCGTGTCCACAAGATTCTACCCAAACAACAACACTGAACCCTTCAATGCCTGTAATGGACAAGATCCTCCTCGGGAGGTTGACCTATATCCTCCTGTTAATAATGCCAACTGTACCAAAAGGAGAAGAAGAGATACTATCACTGAAGGACAAGAGAGTCTTTCTGCTTTGAACATTCCACAGCTTCAGGGAGTAGAAAAAGAAAGAATAGCTATTGTCAATGACCAGTTGAATCCAGTTAAAATAAGGGAATTTCCCTTCAAATACTTTACAACAAAGAGGAGAGCATCTGGTTTGAACACATCACCACCATTTACCCGTCCACCGATTACTGGTTCAACCCCTACTAGTACATGGCCACCACCTACCTGGCCACCACCAACCGATTCGAACCCTACCAATCCACCACCAGAAGAAGAATCTTTCATAGAATTATGTGAAGTCTACAATCCGGATTTGCCTACTGTGGTTCTGAAGAATTGGTTTTCAGGGACAAAAAACCAACACATTCAGATTCAAACAGCTGAATGTCTTATTGGGATGGACTACCTTGCTAAAATGCCCATCATCGTCAACTGCATTCAAGAAGTGTGCTAAACCTCAAAATAGGATAAATACTGGTTATAACTTTAAGATGATAATTTAGTAATAAAGAATAGGCCTAGGCTGTAGTAAATTAAAGTAACAAATGATAGGATCAAAAATAATAATGATACTTTTTGGTTTTTGAGGTTACTTGATTTTAGCTATAATTAACATCATTTAATTCAAATTATCAATATTTCATTGAGTTCAACTGAACATAATAATAATAGATAATAATTATTTTTATACTGATACAGAATGCACATTGACAAGGCATTAATAACACATTACACACAATAGCACAGAGATAGGCACACGATATACGTATGTACATACGTACATACTATACACACATTAGAGACAATGACTGTACATACGATACATATATGAATAGTACATGCCTTTAGAATTGTCTTGAACATGTACACTATCACTGTGTTGCACATTGAGCTGTTCACAATCTTTCATCTGAGACAAGAGTGAAAAACAATAAACAATCACATTGCTATTATGTCATTGAAGGAAACATACCAGCAAAATTATCACAACACTAGTGCATGTGAAGAAAACAGGACTACACACACACGCATGCACACACGCACACACACCACATACATCACTTCATGCATTTCAAAGCCCTTTTTGCCCAATGCTAACACACATGTACACTAAATTGACTCCACTTTAACTATGAATACACAGTAGACACACATAAGTCGCTGCATAAACATATATACATATTATGTAGATAGATGTATGGCTAACAGAATTGACAACCTGTTAGAGTTACTGTAAGTGATGTAACATGAATTCTTACAGTGGAACATGTTGTCCTTGCCTTATTTTCCAATTTCAAGTCTGCATGAAAGACTCTACACAAAAATGATAATATAATTATAAATGAACAGTATCCACATACAGAGGATCTGTGCATATATGTAATGTACAATGTATACTCGGAATAGCATTGACATGTACAAACACTGTTGGAGTGGGCACAATTCAAAATACATTTGTGTGGACACTGCATAATAATGCTATACTTAATAGCAGGAAAAAAACAATATTATTCAGGCTATATAGGTATTTCAGATGTTAGGAACTCTTCCATTGATCTAATGACTGAAATAGAGTACGTTGGAATTGATTGTAGGGATCATAGATTAATGTGTATTAAGTTAATGTCACCGTTACATTATCTCAAATAACAGTTTTATCAAGACTGAAAAACACTTCTCCATAACTCATATTGATGATGCCCCTTACAAGTTACCCTACTCTGCCTCACAACTACTATAGTCATACTATAAACCTCTTCTTAAAGGACACACTAGTACTGGTAGTGTACCATTATCTGTCCATTGTAGAAAGGTCATCCACTGATCGGAAGTGAAATGTATTAGTACTACATGAAAGTCTGTCTTCAATACCTGGGAAAGCGGCCTTTATTGTAAGGTTAAGGATGTAACTATTTATACTTACATAATTGCTAGTAGAGTATTACGATCTATTCTACATGTAAAAGAGGATAATAATAATGGTCCCATTAACAATGCACGTATCGGCGACCTAACCAAAAATGTCAATGTGATCCTTTTTCCGTCAGTAAAACTCGTGTGTCTTACATGTAGACTCTTCAACGACATCCTTATCCTTGTCAATGGCGACCATGATCACGTAAGGTAACGCGGGGTAATTCCGGTCACGGTTTATTTCCGGTCACTTGTAAGAAATCAGCTCGCTACTCCAAAAACCTAAGCTTTCGAGTAAAACTTCAACGCTGTGCTAGTAGTGTTAACACTTAGCTACAACATACCTTACAGCGAAGTCAGTTGCATCCTTCTCGTGTTCCAGTCGGCCACCTCCTTTAAAAGCGGTAAGTGATAAACCGTCGCGGCTACATGACAAAACTTCGAACTTTTCCTTCGTACTATCGAAAGAAGAGCATCCGTTGAGATGAAACTGTGCAGAGTAAAAGTATAATCCTCGAGGAGACTTCGTATCACTTTCGTGGTAGATTCTAGCCTGATTGGTATGGTGAGAACTGTCACGGAAATTTCTGTCCGCCGGAAATTTCCGTCCTAGGACCAAATTTTCCGGAAAATCTGATCCGGGGGGAACAAAATTTTCAGGAAAATTCGGTCCTACCTTGAAAATATTGGTCCTACGTTGTATCCCTACGCGAAATGATTTCACTGCAGCATGGTCAATTACTTCTTGAGAGCGGGCAGCGAGGCGGTAATGGACGCTGAAGGTAATCTTATTGAAGAAGTGCACCGGTATTTGGCCGACAAATCCTATCCTACGGGATCCTCCCTTCAAAAGAAGCGAACCATAAGACGCAAAGCAGAGAAATTCGCCCTATCGAAGGATGGTGAACTGCTGTACAAGCATATGCAAAAGGGAAAGGTATATTCACAATGCTGAGCAATAACTTAGGAAACGATTTATGGCCATCAGCCTGCCCATTGATTTTCAATCGATCCTACAGCTACAGTAGCTGCTATGTTTTGCAATCACCACAGCAATAATACTATAGGGAGAATGCTCTTCATTCATGATCAGCCTCATTAGTACTTTTTGCCAGTGATTGCTGTGGTCAGTGGAGATGACTGTAACTGTTCTAAGCCTTCATTATAATATTACATATATTTTTTCAGTATACTCTTACTAGACTATATCCACATGCTCTGTGTCATGCATGGTTATATTGTGTATTTATGAATTATATATACTGTAACTATTATAATATTTCCAGGATCAGGTCATGCTAAGATATATCCAGAGCAGAAGCGAACAGAAGAAAATCTTACAGGCCTGTCATGTTGATGCGACATCAGGTCACATGGGGAGGACGAAGACATTGTATAGGATAAAAGAACGGTTCATGTGGCATGGTATGGTGGAAGATGTCAATACTTTGGTGAGTGTATTGGAACACACATAGGCTACAAAATTAATTAACTCGGAGAATACCAAAGTTATACCATGCATACAATATGCTGCATGGGGTGACTTGCTAACCTGCTTGTCACATATAATATTCAGTTATTAACTAATACACTATTATACAATGTCATGTGCATGCAGCCCTTTATCACCTATATTATTCGATCATTATTTTATGAAATCCATTATGGATATAATTGAGCCTTCTTTCCTTTTTACCAGATTTCTGAATGTGATGCCTGCCAGAGAACTGGCAGAAAGATGAATATACAAACACCAGAGCTGCATCCAGTTCCCGTGGTGTCTGTATGGTACCAGATTGGTATTGATTTCATTGGACCTATTTCCCCACCTTCGACTCAAGGGAATAAGTACATTCTGACAGTCTGCGATTACTTTTCAAAGTTTGTTGAGGCAACACCAATGCCTTCCAAACATGCAGGGGAAGTTGCTGCAACCCTTTTTAAGGTCAGTCCAAACACAGTTTTTTTCCACAGTAGGGAGGTCCATTCCCGAAATTTCAGGCCCATATCATTACCATTACAAGCTTTATTATAATAAATACATCGAGAAGATACTACATGAGTTTTTTTGAGTGATTATTAGTATCTTAGATAAAATTTGGAGGGATGAGCATGTATCTGATCTCCCAGTATAAATAACTTTCTCATGGTTGCACATGTATATATACACCATAATAATATTATAATATGTATATACCATTGTGTAGCTGTTTATGAGATTCGGCATTCCTAAAGTTGTTACAAGTGACCAAGGGTCAGAATTTAATAATGCTTTGAATATGCAGTTCATGAAGCTGCTGAAGATTGAACACAGATTGACGACTCCATATCATCCACAGGTGAATGAATAGTATATATGCATTCCATGTTAGTACAATTGTTTGGTTATTATATATATTATATGACATTTGTGCATATTATGTGTGTGTGCGTGTGTGTGTGACAGTGTGTGTGTGTGCTGATGTTTGTTTGTTTTATTTGCTTCATCTTAAGTGCTTTTTGGGGAATTGACATATACTTGTATCCCGATGACGTCATACTTTTTTTTGGGGTGTACCGGATTTGTCTACTCGCCCTCGGGCGCTTCGCGCCCTCAGGACTCATGACAAATCGGATACACCCCGAATAGACATGATACAAATAGAACATGTACCATTCTCCATGAAATGTAAAATGTTTTTATATAGGTCTATACCACGATATATGTATACTTAAAATGTGTACCTTCATCCCTTATATATATATATATATATATATATATATATATATATATATACAGTGGAATAATAATATTATAATATTATATGTATATATTATTATTAATACTCCTATAGGCTAATGGACTCGTTGAACGTTTCAACCAAACCATACAGAGCATGATAGTTAAATTCATAGCTTCTCAGAAGGAGTCATGGCAGGATTTTTTGGATGCATGTATCTATGCTTACAACACATCTCTGCATGAATCAACACACTTCACGCCTTTTCAGTTGATGTTTGGGAGACAAGCCGTTCTCCCAATTGACATCAATTCCAGCGCCTCTATCACTCACAATGCTTTGGATGAAGTGGCCATGATTGATACCAAACAACATCAGACAAGGATGAAAAGCATGTTAGTGAAAGCCAAAGAGAACATTGTACAAGCACAGCAAAAACAAAAGGAAGCATATGACAGAAAACATGCTTCTAATCCAGCAGTGTTCTCTGTTGGATCTGTTGTACTGAAGAAGGATTTTTCCCGTAAGAAACGGAAAGGAGGCAAGCTGGATTCCAAATGGGTGGGACCCTTCAAGATCTGTCGCGCTCTTGGGAAAGGTCTTTACAGCTTGACATCACTTGACAGGTCTGTTGCAAATATCGACCGAGTGAATGGCAAGCATTTGAAGCCATATAAGCTGGCTGCTGAATTACAAACTCGTGGCATCGTATCAGTTAGTACATGCATGCATATAAGCATCCATATTAATTATGTATGCATGATACACTATTTCCTCCTCCATTTAGTTGCAGCAGTCATCTAGTGTGTCATCAGAAGTACTCTGCAATGAGCAAAACCCCCATTTGCAGATCAGCAGAAGTCTTTCTATATGCAGATCTTCGTCAGGTAAACAGCCACTACCTTTGCATTCTATTGATGACTCCTGTGAAGAATTACATCTCACATACACTTCGCTGGAGAAATTGTCTACATCCACGTTTGAAGAAGGATTTGCCTGTAGCACTCCATGTAAAGAAGGAGGGTTTTTCGTTCCAATGGATGATTCAATATCCACAATTGGCACAGTGGATCCGGAATTCTCACCTTATAAAGATGCCCAATTGACCAACATGGATGTAGAATGCAAGCCTCCTTTTATCTCCACCAAAGATCCGAGCACATCAGAAGTTATCGAGCTAAGTTCAACGAGCCCTTCTTCCCATCTCTCTATGCAATCCAAGTACTGGGTACAGAATTTAGGCCTGAAAGTAAATGATAAAGAAGAGCTTTATTCAGGTGCATGGCTATCAGACATGCACATTAATGCAGCACAGACATGTTTAAGAAATCAGTACCCACAAAAGAGTGGCTTGCAGAATACGTTATTGTTAAATCAGAAGCAAATCTATAATTCTGGGCAGTGTAATTTGGTACAGATAGTGAACGTCAGTGGTCAACACTGGGTCTGTCTTTCTACCAGTAGCAAACAGCCTGGAGTTATTGATGTTTACGACAGCATGCCATCGTGCTCGAAAAATTCACTGAGTCTGAAAACACAAGCCTGTGCAATTTTGAAGACGTCAGCGCGATCAATTAGATTGAACCATATAGACGTTCAAAGACAAAATGGTGGTTCGGACTGTGGGCCTTTTGCTATAGCCTTTGCTAAGACCTTGTGCATGGATGAAGATCCCCACGATCACAAATATAACCAAGCAGCCTTACGTGTACACCTTGGCAAATGTTTTGAGAAGAATACGATTGAGCCTTTCCCCTGTGAAAAACGAAGAAGTAGAAAGCAACGTGTCATATATGAACAAGATGTGCCAGTTTATTGCATTTGCCGATTGCCATGGGACAAGTTGGATGAGAAAAGGGGCCCTATGGTTTGCTGTGCTAGATGCAATGAGTGGTACCACCAGCTGTGTGTGGGCATTCAATCATCTATTCTATCTGATCCCTCTGCACAGTACACATGTCATGCTTGCTCCAGCTAACGGCAATATTTTTTGGTTTAGGTTTATATGTAAGAAACATTTCAGAAGTATTTAGTATATGACTACCTGTCAACGTATATTATTTTGAGTTCCTCATCCATTTTTCCTACATATATACTGAACTTGAAGACTTCATTTTCTGCTTATTATTATAATGACATTAATAATTATATTAGTATTATAGCAATAATAAACTATATAATTAATACATGGCATGATACAATCTGTACTATGATGATGAAATGATCCGAATCAAAGCTAGTGATAAAATGGTCCTGGAAGGTACTATAGACACTTCTGACACCAGCTTCTATTTACCCGCTATTCTTTCATCATATTACATCATCAACTTCCGGTTCTCCATCCATTTATTTATCCACAGTTGTAACGTACAGTCTATTTATTGCTGACAAAGGTCTTCATGACTGAAACGTCCAAGTTTAAAAGACAATTTAATGCTATGATAAGCTCATTAACTCCATGAAATACATGCGGTTCGAAAATGACACTATCATTGTACTGCGAAAAACACTCTAATCCACAATGGGTTTCAGTTTCAAGCCACTCTAATTTGACACTCAATTGGGCTTGAAAGACACATCATAGTTAAGGAGGTGGTTGGATTACGGTGTGACTATTAGCATAATTTAATATGGTGACTGTACCCCATAACTTAAAGATGGTTGGAATATAAAAAAGGAGAGGGCCAAGAATACTACGTACCCTGGGGGACACCAGATATAACTGGGAGCTTGGTGGAGGATGCTATGTCAACAGCAGTGTACGTAGTGACGATGGTTGCATATTATATAAGTAGTTTTACTAGAAAAAACCCATGGCATGCATATAGTGTGCCTGCATGTCATGGAAAGTTCAATTCACTGCAAATTTCTACACAAGGGGAACAAGGAAAATTCAGTCCTACCTAGAAAATGTACTGCTGCACTACAAATAGAAGATAAAGATAAAGAGGATATAATATTGTATAGCTAAATGACAGGGGTGAGACAAGAGGAGAAAAGATGGTATAGAGACCATTCATATCACAAATTTAAATATTCTGAATCAAAGAGAAGACAGCCCCTAGCTCACTTGCCCGCACTAACAGGTTTTATAGCTTGTTAAGCATTGTACGGCAACGAACATACAGTCGGTAGGCTTAGAACAAGCACTGTGGATTTTCTAGCAGGAGCAAAAGTCAGAACAAACACTACTATACCTGCTATTCATCCTTATGTCACCCCTTTCGATTGATCTCCAGATGGATGGGTGAATTCTGTAGAGCATTCACAATTGATCACCGTTTGTGAAGCCATTCTAGCCTTGATTCGCTCTCATATCTCTTGGCGAGCATTATATTGTTGTTTTTGGTTGGCGAAGACGCAAAATTTCAATCTATAAGACTATTCCAGTAACCTTTTGAGGAGCGCTAGGGTAGGACCAATATTTTCAAGGTAGGACCGAATTTTCCTGAAAATTTTGTTCCCCCCGGATCAGATTTTCCGGAAAATTTGGTCCTAGGACGGAAATTTCCGGCGGACCGAAATTTCCGTGACAGAACAACCTCTAGGTACATCCTTACACAAAGCGTTGCGTAAGCGGCGACGAAAATTAATGTAATAAAGATCTATTGTTTTGAAACAAGTTAGAACACGCGCATCTTAAAATACCTCGGAATAAGAGAAAGCAGAACAGGAAGAAATGTCTCTTATGCATAACTGCGTCTCTACGGCCAATGTAGATCTGAATTTCACCCATATTCAGCCATTGACCAGAAATACCCCGTTAACTGCTAATTCCGGGATTTTACAGGGGCATTTTAAAAAGTTTATTTTCTCATACAAGCGAGCGGCTGATCCGAGTTATTCTTCTCTGCGAATGAGTATAATAATCCGTGGGGTAATTGAGGATGATTATAGACAGGCGGTGGTAGATTACTATAACCCTGACCTGCTAGTATTGACAGAGACATGGCTAGGACTAGGAGAAAGTGCTTTCCTACCGGGATATACATGGATTGGCAGGAACAGAACATCGTTAGATGATAGGGCTGTAAGGGGTTCAGGGGGAGTTGGAGTATTTGTAAGAGAGAGTCTAGTGGAGCAAGGTTTCGAAATGGTGGTGATAGATGATTCGATTGAAGATGTTTTGTGGGTGGAGCTTAAGAAAAAGGATGATCAACTCATAGGAGAGGGTTTGTTTTTATGTATCTGCTACATTCCTCCAGAACTATCAGGTCGGAATGTTAATGTAGAGGAAATTTATGAAAGAATAGGGGAACAAATTTTGAACTATAAGGAAATGGGAAGGATTATTTTGTGTGGGGATTTCAATGGGAGATGTGGTAGCTCTCAAGAAAGTGTGGTTGCAGATTTTGGGGTAGAGATTGTGCAGGAACGAAAGGTTGTTGATTTGGTTAAGAATTACAGTGGGCAGTTATTAATGGAATTAATGCAGGATCATAATTTGTGTATGTTGAATGGGAGAGGAAATGACAACTCCAACAATTTTACATATATTTCAGGGAGAGGAAAATCTGTAGTAGATTATTGCATTACACAGATAGATAACATGAATGATTTGAAGAATTTCGAGGTAGTAACAATGAATGATTTCTGTGAAATTAGCAATAGAGATATCCTAACTAGGAAGCCTGATCATTCACTTCTAAGATGGGCCATCGTAGTTTCAGATAGTGTTGGAGATAGGAATGAGTCTTTGGATGATGAAAACTCTATGAACAAGATAATCTGGACCTATCCAAACAATAATGAGGAAGAATACTTGGAACAATTGCAACCTAAACTGAAGAATTTGGAAAATAAGTTAGGAAATAACATGGGTGCTATTAACATTGATGAAATGTATGAGGAGTTTTGTGGGTCTGTTTTTGAGTGCTTGGAACGCAAGCCAATTAAGCCAATTAGCAAGAGAAGGTTGAGGAAGAGTAAACCTTGGTTTAATAGAGATTTGTGGAGGTTGAGGAAAGAATTCCATGGTGCGGAAAGAAAATGGCTAAAAGGGAAAATTGAAAGGAGGAAGTATATACAAAGTAGAAATGAATATAAGAGGGAGGTTGAAAAGGCTAAGCATGCTTTCGAGAAGGATCTATGTGCTGAATTAGATGAATTGGAGGGGAGAAATCCTAGTAAATGGTGGAAGAAGGTCAAGGGGCTTATGGGTAATGATAAATATAAGGTGGATTTTAATAAGGTAATAGATTGCAGGGGCAACTTAATTGAAGGGAAGGACAAGGTTTTTGATATTTGGACGAGTCATTTCAATGAGCTGCTGAATAATCAAGATGATCAAAATAATACAAGAGACACAGATTCTGAATTAGATGCAACAGGTAGTAGTAGTGGAAAATTTGATGAGTTAGATAGGCCACTAGATAAAGAGGAGGTAGAGAAAGCTATTAGAGACGTGCGTCTGAATGCGGCTCCAGGGCAAGATATGATTATAGGAAAATGGGTAAAAAATGGGGTAGTAACAGATTTCATCTTCAAGTTTTGTGAGAAGTGTTTAGAGTTAGGTCAGATTCCCAATGCCTGGAGAAATGGTTACATTGTGCCAATTCCTAAGGGGACTTCAAAAGGTGTGCCAGACCCTAGAAAATTTAGAGGTATTAGTGTACTTTCGATTGTATATAAGATATTCTGTACAGTTGTGAGAAATAGGCTCATTGAGGTAGTGGAATCAAATGGGTTATTATGTGAGGAACAGAATGGTTTTAGAAAGGGTAGGGGTTGTGTAGATAATATTCTGATGTTATCGTTGCTGGGATCAAAGTACTCGAAAGTAGGGGATGGTCTAAGGTGTGGCTTTATTGATTTACAGAAGGCATATGATTCAGTCAACAGAGACAAATTATGGGATAAGTTGGGGAAAATGGGATTCAAAGGCAAATTGTTAGAATGTATGCAATCGATTTATGAAGACGTGAAATGTACTGTGAAGCTTGGGGAGGAATGTGGGAAGTCTTTTTGTGTACAATCTGGCCTACGCCAAGGATGCGTACTATCTCCCTTGTTGTTTAGTTTGTATATATTAAATGAATTACCACAACTTTTAAAAGATAATGGGCTTGGAGTTAAAGTGGATGAAGTTACAAAAGTACCAGGGCTATTATATGCAGATGACCTTGCAATTTTTGCTGATAGTGATGATAATTTGAATAAAGCTTTTGATGTGGTTAATGAGTGGTGTAAGGTTTGTGATCTGAAAGTGAATGTTGAAAAATGTAATGTAATACATTTTAGAAGGAAAAAGACAGAACGAACCAGATGTGTCTTCAAAATTGGAGAACAAATAATTCAGACAACACAATCTTACAAATATCTTGGGGTAGTATTGAATGAATTCTTAGAAGACAAAGCAATGATTAGTGAGGCATTGAATAAGGGAAGGAAGGCTTTATACGAGGTAATAAGAATGAAAAGACAGATAGGACAGATAGGATGGAGGTCATTTTCCAAATTATTCACGAGTCTAGTTCTACCAAGTATGATGTATGGGTGTGAAGTGTGGGGGTTAATGGGAAAGCATGGTAAACAATTAGAAAGAGTACAATTGACAGCGATTCGAAATTTCTTGGGAGTACATTCAAAATTTCCAATCACAGCTTTAGAACTAGAAGCAGGATGGTTGCCAATTAGGTGGGAGATTCAGTTACGGGCCTTCAGATTGTGGATGAAGATTGAAAGAATGGGAGATAACAGACTGATAAAGAAAATAGTTAGATCGACTTGGGAAGATAGTGATTGGGGAATAGGGATTAGGAAATTTGCATTATGGTTTGGGGTAGAAGAGCATGAGATAAGAGCAAAGTTATTTGAGGGATTGAATAATTATCAAGTTGATTCAATAGTAAGATCTAGTATTTGGAGAGCAGTTAGAGGTGAATGGGGTGAAGCAGTTAAAAACAAAAGTAAATTAGAATGGTGGAGGAGGGAGTTGACAGAGAGCGGAGATAGACTTGGAGAAGGCAGGGGAGGGATTGTATACATAGAGGATAGATCCTGTAGGAGATTAGGGGCTGAATTAAGGGCAGGGTGTTGTAAATTGGAAGTGGAGATGGGTAGATGGAGAGGAATTAAGAGGGATGATAGAATTTGAAAATTATGTGGAGAGGGAATTGAAGACGAAAAGCACTTTTTAACAATATGCACAAAGCTTGATTAGCATAGGGTTTGGATGAGAGAGGAAGAGAATCTTGAAAACTTGAATGAGGATGAAAAGAGTGACATGATTTTGAAGAGTTTGGAAATGCCCAAGATTGCCAGATTTGTTCTAAATATGTGGAAATCTAGAAAGGAGCTATTAAAAATTTAGTAATAGGTACTAAATAACTTTTGGAATTTTTTATTTAGTGCTATTTTGGACAACTGTCCTACAATGCACTTTAATAACAATAATAATAATAATAAATAATAATATATGTAGTAGCGTCAGTGGCTATCGTTAACTTGCTTTTCGTTTACTAGTTCAAGAGCTTTCCTCGAGCGAAATCGTTGAACTCGAAGAGTGACCGGAAATACCCCGTTCTACCTTACTCGTAGCCATACCCCTGCCATTTTCCGAAGTAGCCCACACCCCCGGCCACAGCAGTCTAGTCGCCCAATAATACTGTGTACGTGGTGTATTCGTTAGTTCAGAGTGTCTATGATGATACCGAGGTACCTTAGGACCCTCCGTGTGCATGTGCAGATTGAAGTTCGGGCATGAGTTCATTCATGAACTAAGGTCACTTGAATGGAATGGATATTCTCGTGAAGGGCATACCCTTGGTTCCTTCTGTATCGAATAGAAAAGGTATGACAGGCCTAATTCTAGCACATTGGCAAAAAATGAATATTACCCATTCTGGTCAAAAATCCCTTATTAACCACTGTCCTTTCTACCGAGAACTATTTTTGATGCCTAGAAGATAACCACGGAAACGTGGAAGATAAGCCTTGCCCTGTTTGGGAGAATCGAAGATTTCACGGCCAAGCGGCGACTTTTATAGGGTGTTAAAGTCAGTAGATAATAATCCACTACTTGTACTTCAAAGATATTGCTGACTTAAAGCTAGAATCGAGATGTGCAGGAGTAAGAGAAAAATGAGAGAGGTCTATGTTGATGAAGTTGAGAGGAGGAACAGCAGCATTTCAGATTGAGGTTGGGAGGTGGAAAGGTGTGAAAAGAGGAGGGTGCAAAGAGTGTCAGAATGGAGAGGTTGAAGATGTCTGCCACTGGCTACTGCAGTGTCCTGTGTGGGACCACATCTGTCAGCCCCACTTACTGCACTCAGGCTATGAGACATGTGCAAAGGGACAACTGTGCAGAAGCAGACTGCTCATTCCATCCATAGTGTGGTCCAACAGCAGTATTATGTGTTGTATTAGCTCTATGTGCAGTGCCTGTTTTTGGTCATAATATTATGCAGAACCTATATTTACTATCTTTTATTCCATTATTATAATTTTATATTTATTGTCTACTTCTGCATTATATTCAATTAATTTTATCATTGTATCGTACACATTGCTACTTCGGACCCTTCCATACCCCAGCACCTTCTGTTGTGATGCACTTTAATAATGATTGATTGATTGGATACTCCAAGTACATAACAATGAAATGAATTTGAACATGCTGGAATAACATCCATCCACCATTCTGGTCTGTATTCACTGGCAACGGACTTCACTGATGAGTCTCGTTATCAAACATGCACTGTTACACACCTTGAAAAGTTATACGATGTATGGATGTTTAGTTGTCTTAAGAGCTTATATTCTTGTTGAATGATAAATCGCCTAAAATATTGGTCATTTCTTTCTCGAACGCAATGTTCTATTCCTCAGCAGTCCATGGATATTACGTAACCTGCACATATTGTGACTGCAATTACATTTTCCGGCCATTTTGAATGGGACTAGCTACTGTGGACATGTCTGCTGGTTTTCAATGGAACTTGAGATCCTAACGTCGATTTCTATCAAGGCTAAGAAACCATGTAGCAGCTATTGGTGGTTAGCAGAGGTAAATACATACACAGCAACGAAAAATCTACACCTGAAATGAAAAATACGTATACATACATTTACCTTTGCACAGAACACATGTACACAGAGTGTTTACCTCCTTGAAGGAACACGCATTGAAACTCTAAACCTGAAGAATGGTAAAGTACAGAGAGTATCACCGCAAATCAAAGAAAGATCTTCTCTGATGACTTTTGGTGCATCACCGAATGGTAGGCGCCAATTTGTTTTGTGACTGTGTTTTCATGGTTGGCCCAGAGATAGCAGATGAATTGGATCATTTTGATTAACCTACGATTTTGTATGTGCAGTATACATATCTGTTTCCTCGTAAGAAAGAATGAATTTATAATTCTGCCAGTAACTGCATGTTTAACAGAGTCCAATATGAAATTCGCTCATACTAGAGTAGCCTATGCTAGGTACATGACAAACAATTGAAAAACATAACATGTATATACAATGTTTCTTTCTGAAGGATGGCCAAGAGGGGGTAATGTGAATATGAGGGCAATAACACCATTCAATTACGAGCACTGGTGAAAACCAGCACACAAGTGATTGAGTTCACTGTCAGGTGGTGGTCGTATAGCTAAGAGGGACAGTCACACCTGCTGTACAGATAAAAGTAAAGCCACATCCATCATGAGGGCTACTTCTATGAACATGTAAAAGACATACGTATGTATACATACATACAGTATAAGTGATTGAGTTCACTGTCAGGTGGTGGTCGTATAGCTAAGAGGGACAGTACCAGTTGAACACTGTAGTTATCCTCGAAGCTTAGCGTTGTGAATTTCAATGCCCCGTACATATATAAAGTACATAATTCTCTGGAAAACAAATGTATTTACTGCACTATGCTCCAAAATGACACTACGTAGCCATGTATACATATAGTAAAATGTACTCATAGTTGTACCATACCATGCCATATATACATGCATACATGCAAATGAGCATATGAGTACACATATAACCCACACCTGCTGTACAGATAAAAGTAAAGCCACATCCATCATGAGGGCTACTTCTATGAACATGTAAAAGACATACGTATGTATACATACATACAGTATACACACAGATACGTATTTATATTACACTTACACATAAGATTATCAACAATATAAGACACTCATACTGTATATATATTATGTTCCATCCATTCATCCACATACAAGTGATAATGAATTACGAAAGACAAATGAGGACATCACAGTTTGATGGTGTACTGATCGTGAATTAAATTCAACAAACATTGGAACAGAATTGCTGGAAATTCTCTAATATTTCATGCTACTTATATATTTACTTATTAGAGCCAATACTTTCATTATTATTAAAACCAAATATTTCAAATAATGCATATAATATCATGCTAAGATAACATATCATGGTCATCATGGTCATGACCCTATCTATTATATTTAGTGATTTACACTCTTTTGGATGAGTATATACTGTGTGATTTCAATCTGAACAACAAACTTGTGACAAACAACCCTGTTGCTAATATCGGTTAGAGCTAGAGATATAGGGTATGGGGGTTAGACTAGTGGAAGTGGTAGCATGCATGGTCCACTTGGCTGTGATGGCGACATACATACACTTGCATAATACAACCGTCATGTTCAACATTAACACAGACACATGTACATCCTTCCTCTTATCATTCTGGCTGTAGAACAATATGTTGTGATTGGTGTGGGAAGAAAAGGTAGTTGTAAAAGTTGCTACTCCTAAGAGTACATGACTTCAGAATCAGTTTGACTATCACATATAAAATGCACACTTTAGGGGATTGGATGATCACATTCATGTGTATGAGCTGGCAAGACTGGTTGACATTACTTGATGAATTGATGAAAATTTCAGAAATGCAGTTTGGCTGATAGACCTTCCTATTGAACAACAACCATCTACATACTTGTATCTTAATCGTCATAGCTCATCTAAACTACGTATCAAATCAACTCCAGCCATTACAGGTACTAGTACACCGACTTCACTGATGTGTCTCGTTATCAAACATGCACTGTTACGTACCTTGAAAGGTTATACGATGTATGGATGTTTAGTTGTCTTAAGAGCTTATATTCTCGCTGAATAATGATAAATCGCCAAAAATATTCCAAATTTCTTCCCCTAACGCGATGTTTCGCTCTATTCCTCGGAGTCCATGGACATACGTAACCGTGTGACTTTCCCGCCATTTTGAATGGGACTAACTACTGTGGAAATGTCCGCTGGTTTTCAATGGAACTTGAGATCCTAACGTCGACTTCTATCAAGGCTAAGAAACCACGTAGCAGCTATTGGTGGTTAGCAGAGGTAAATTGTTATACATACACGGCAACGAAATCTACACCTGAAATGAAAAATACGTATACGTATATTTACCTTTGCACAGAACACATGTACACAGAGTGTTTACCTCCTTGAAGGAACACGCATTGAAACTCTAAACCTGAAGAATGGTAAAGTACAGAGAGTATCACCGCGAATCAAAGAACGATCTTCTCTGATGACTTTTGGTGCATCACCGAATGGTAGGCGCCAATTTGTATTGTGACTGTGTTTTCACGGTTGGCCCATAGATATCAGATGAATTGGATCGTTTTGATTAACCTACGATTTTGTATGTGCAGTATGCTTATCTGTTTCCCCGTAAGAATTTATAATTCTGCCAGTAACTGCATGTTTGTATACGTACAATATAAAATTCGCCCATACTAGAGTAGCCTATGCTACGTATGTCAGGGTTTCCCCCAAAGGAGTGTACCAGGGCGCTCCCCCCTTTATAGTCTGTTCTGTGACAACAACTTGTTGTTAGAATAAAGATTTATAATATTATCGTGTTAAGTGTTAAAGCAATATTGATAATTACACATCAAAACATTCATAGTGACCCCCTCCCCCCCCTCCCCTTTATTTTTTTTTCTGGGGGAAACACTGGCTATATACATGACAACCAATTGAAAAAATAGCATGCACATGCAAGGTTTCTTTCTGAAGGATATGGCTATTAAGAGGGGGTAATGTGAAAGTAGGGGTAAGAGCACTATTTGATTCCTAGCACTGGTGAAAACCAGCACACAAGTGACTGAGTTTGCTGTTAGGTGGTAGTCGTATAGCTAACGGGGACATTACCAGTTGAACACTGTAGTTATCCTCAAAGTTTAGCATTGTGAATTTCAATGCTGCTTATTTGCTAGTCAAAAGAATTACACTGTGAACAAAATTGTGTACAAAACAGGGATCCTAAGTCTTGCACATAATAATTATTATTGTCTGTTGTGAGTATCACAATTATCATGATTATTGAATGATAACATTGAAATATAAGAGAAACGTACATACTTGTTTGCTGGAATAACAATAAATAATCCTTTGTAACTTTCAGTGGCTCACACTAGATTTAATGATAACATGTCTGAAATATTGGATAGGCACAATTTAAAGTGATGACCTGTTGAAACAAAATTTATGTTAATGCAATATCCAATATCGTACAGACTTGTTCAAATATCTTGTTGGGATGCATTTATCAATGCTGCCCAACACTAATCTACTCACCACGTATTATGTGTATTGTGTATATGTAGTATACAGTACATCTTACACACATACATTGACATACCAAATACAATTGCATCACATATCAACAGCCATTGCAATTATTGGATTGCTGCAAGTTCATGTCAAATATTTTCTCATTGCCCTCCCTATCCAGGGATTTACATTTGTGGGGTATTGGACAATGGTTGCATCATTTATCGAGATATTACAAGTAAAGAAGGATTTCAAGTGTCAGACAGTCCTATGTCTACAACAGAATTGAGGAAGAACAGCAGTAAATGTACGTATGTAGTATTTTTATATGGGAATGTGAATTGAATGTTGAGTCAGTGTGATAAAAGTTGAATGCCAGTATCTGTATCGCATACAGTACCACCAAGTCACTATCCATTGCAGTGTAGTTTATGTTAGTCTATGAAATACTCTATTTAAGTTTCTTTGTAACTTCTGTCACCACTGATCAATACTGTAGTACCATGTATGTATGTCCAAGATGATAATAAGAAGCACAGCCCACGTATGGTGTTCTTGTATGATTACAACCTTTTGATACAAAACCGTGAAATATGTCATACATGTTATGATTAAAATTATTCCTTTCTTTGTAATAGGCACTCGAGTTTTCATCAGTGATAATTCTGCAACTGTCATGATCGCCAGTGGACACGTCTTGTGTGTAGGGATGAAAAGCAATGGAGAGCAAGGTACGTACATTTTAGTGATAATTCCAACATTAATACTTAACAAATCATAATCAATATGATCCAATCCAACAAAAATCAGCGATAATTTCCTGGTTACTCCTGTATTGAAGGCTGCTTTGTGAATGTTAAATGCCGAGAGTACTTTGAGGTTATTGCCCGGGTAGTACCTTTGATATATGATATCGTTGAGTACCAAAATTGAATACTGTTCTGTTTACTGAGTACATACATACATACATGCATACATACATACTTATATGTGTACATACATACGTACGTACATACCTATGTACATATATACATGTATCATGTGTCATTTGCTATTGCTGTATTGTGTACGTATACTCTGCTGTGTAGGTTACTCTTGGAGCACTGTTGACATTAGCACAGCATTTGAGCCCAACACTGGGCTATCAAAAGGATCTGCTGTAGACGCAGCCTTTGTTACTGACGACAAGGTGACTGTTGTATGTATTGTTTGTGGAGATAATGGCATTTGTTGTGGCATTGTATCTTGTCCTGAGTTTAAGAAGACGAACAAAGATATATACCCACCCAGCTGTCATTATTAATTGTTTACAATACTGTTTATGAAACCTTTTTCTCAACTCTCTGTGTGTACTGAACTGGTGTTCGACTGGTGTTACTAACATTGTTCTTGTTAACCCTGTAGAGGCATCATCCATTTTGGGTAGTATTTGTGGCATCTACTTCAGATGATGGGAGGAAATTGAGTGTTACTCGAATAAGGTTACAGCTGACCAGACAGTACCCAGACGTACCCGCTGCTTTGGAAACTCTACCTAGTTCAATAACCATTGGTAATTCGGAGTTTCCCCTTGCTGCAGGTACGTATGTAAATTGTGTCTCATATGTATTTATATGTACATATATATATGAACATACATACTGTATATGTTTACGTATGTACATGTGCACATGCATACGTTTGTGTAACTGCTTTGACCATTCCCTGATGTTCTTATTGGATTTGTTTGAATGTATCAATGTAGCTAATGCCCCTTGTGTTGTTTGGAAGACGTCCACGTATTCCTTGGAGTCTCTAACTGGCAATCCATCTGTGTGGTTGAAACAGAAGAAGTGTTACGTATTGTCACTCAGCAGAGAAGGGAGAATTGCTGCTTTGGCTGTCAATGGGAGAACCACCAGTAGTTGCAAACTGGTGTTTATCAATTCGGCCAGTGAAGCAGTCTCTGTACATTCAGTTTACAGAAACACAAAGGAACATATGGGAAGGTTTGTAGGGTGTCTATGTACTGTATTACTATATGTAGGGCATACACAGTAGGCACGGTAGGTATTTATACATGCCTGTTATATGTGTGCATATGAACATACGTAAGTACATATTTACACTGTTTATTTCATAAAATAATCAAACTTACCTATTTGTGCCCCAATTCACCAGTACGTACATTTGAGTGTAATTCATTTGCTTGACATAAAGCAACCTTATGTACAGTACACATAATCACACATGTATTTTTCGTAGTGCACACACATGAGAGATTACTGCATGTTGGCGGTGTTATCACATTCAGTCAGTACTGCACATATGTACCTGTACTATCTATAGAGTAACCCCCCATGCTCTACGGAGGTTATTTAATCATTTTGCATATGTGCATAGCAACTACTGTGTCCAACCAGACCATGTTGAATCCAAAGTATGTACTGATGCATACAGTGAATTCTTATTTATCCGCCACCGCTTTATCTGCCAAACTTTTTAATCTGCCACAATTTCCCAGTACCAATATAATGTACCAAAGAACTAAGTTAAGAGTTAATCCGCTAAACTCTTTAATCCACCATATTCTTTGAAAACAAATTGCGGCGGATAAACGAATATTCACAGTGTACATGTATGTACGTATGTATGTATGCATGTATGTATTGTATGAATATACGTATGAATACTTTTACCAGTAGCTCAATGTCTTGCATTTTGTTGTTTTTAGGACTTGGTGGATCGCAGACATGAAGTGGACCAGTGATGGACTCTTCGTGGTAGCCATCACCAAGCGCGGATCACTCATACTTTTTCCAAGAATGTCTTCCCCAATTGCCTACTCTACTGTCGGCTGCTCTTTGGATATGGGACCAGGAACACACCTTTGTATTCATCGATTAGTCGTTATTGAGTGAGTTTAATTTCATTCTTTTTATTCTATATGCTACAGATGTACCTACAATACATACATATGTACGTATGTACACATGCTTATGTACGTATATGCACTTACATTTACATATGTGCATATACGTACTAATGTTTATTGTTTTGTTTTGTCTGTTTTTGTTTTTGTTGTACATATGTCGGGGCACCTTTGTAGTAGCCTTTCAGGCTAGTGGTTACCCCAGTTTAAATAAGAATTCCAGTTCCAATTCCAATTCCAATGATATTATTTGTCTGTGTTAGTTTGTGTACTGAATAGAAATACATACAGTTGCCTGCAGTAGTGTAATGGTAACCCCTACCTTACCAATGACCTGAAGTCAAGTGAGTACTATTCCAACTATAGCCCACAACTTGGGGCATATAAGCCAAGTATCACTCTAATGCTTAAGGAGGACTTTCAATTTTCTCACAAAACAGTTTTCAATTCTTTTGGTGGAGCCATAAATGTGATAATTTATCCCACAAGAAACAAAGACTTTTTTGGATGATATTAGTATTCCAATATACCTGTACTATATGATATCTGCATCAGGATATCATTTCATTATCTATGCTCATACTTGTGTGTGGGTACATATGCACGTCAACTCTCCTAAACATGCTTGTTCAGGTTCAGCCCATACTGTGTGATGGCTTCTGAGACTAGGGTTTACATATGTCTCTATGGAGTATGGACCTTTTGTGATTCCTCATATTATATGTGTCTGATCATTAATGATGTACATCTGTATATACGTATGTCATACTGTATGTGTATGTCCACTATGTACATACGTACGTATTCCTACATGTATCCCGATTGGTGATATTGTCACTTAACTTCAAAAGCACCGACTACGGTATATACCCGATATACCGGGGTATATTTCTGACCTCATTACTGATATACCCCATTTTCTTAATTGAAAGGAAGTTATCAATTATTGCCGCACTTAAGACAATCAATGCACCAGCAATACTGATACACAATGAACACTGAAGACCACACCAATTCAGTTGAAGGAACACAAAATCAGCGCACAAACCTCGTGTTTTCAGAAGGGCGGCGAATCGAGAGCGATTTTAACATGAATCGATCGGTCGTTCAGATCGAAGACTTTGTGGTTCGGGCTTCTAGGCTGGATAATATTTACTCAGCCTATTTTCTTGGCAGCGTTTTGGGCACATAAAGATTTGTCCATTCTTCTAAGTCGGTAAGCTCAGAGAAACGATCGCTATTATCATTATCCCCACACCTCTTTTTGCTAGGTATTAGAGAGTTGATGGGTACTCGGTTATTGTTAAACTTGACTCTGATTAAATGTTTTACTGTCGTTTTCAGCTCCCAAAGAAGTCTTTCCTCCCAAATTTCTCGTCTGTATTCACAACGCTAACATACTTTCGATCGTTTTGACGGGATACATATTTGTTATACCCTGCCTTTGCTGGGTACATGGGGATATACTTGAGTGTCAGAAAGCGATAACCTCGGGCTTCACCCTCGGTATATGTATCGCTTCCTGACACTCAAGTATATCCGCCATGTACCCAGCAAAGGCGGGGTACAACTAATACTTGTATATGTTTGATATAAGTGTATAAAATAATTGATTATGTTCTCACTATCCAGCACCTATGTACCTGATCATGTCCCTCACTTATGCATGTGTAGGTCAACCAAAGAAAACATTCCTGCAACTCACGAGACATCCTCTTCGTCGGAGCGAGACAAGCTTCGCCAGCTGTTCTCCTTGGCCACTCACCCAAGCCTCCCCTTAATCCTGTGTTCTGATGGGTATTTGGCAACAGTGTTACAAATACCTTCTTCTGTGACCTCAGTATACACCGCTACACAGATAGTGCAATCAGGACTGTCTCTTTTGCATGGCAACAAAATTATCACAACGCAGGCGGAAAATGATACCACAGTGTCATCTGTCCATAATCAATTAGCCGTCAGATGGGGATCATCAGGATTGCCAGCTCTTGGGGGTTGCAATGAAGGATCAAAAATAGTACCGGCTGCCGTCTCCCCTGTTAGCCTCGTCGTAGGGAGTAAGAGATGCTTTACTGCCACTGGAGCCATTGGAAGTGATCCAAAAAGTGATGAAGAAACTGAAAGTGCCATTGTAAAGTGTATACAGTTACTTTCTTCTTCATTGGCCTTGCTTCTATCAAGTAGCCATCAGATTCTCACATTAAATCACTCAGATCCTTCCGCTGATGCCCTAATTCACTCTTGGGTGGATGCATGCGTGGTTGTCAACAAAGCCCTTCTACTCGGGAATGCACAAACTCTTGTCAAGTTTTGGAAGGGGCTTAGTAACATTCTGTTGCTTGACACAGATAAGAACCACCTTGTAATGAGCTTGTCATTCCTCTCACCTTTACTTGGTGATATTGTTGATTTGGTTAGATCCCATCACCAGGTGACTGTTGTTAACTGTAAACCATCAGAACATACCAACCATGTCTATCAACACTTGAAGCTATTGCACACCACTGCACATCTTGTAGTAGAAATGATCGAAGCTTTGCATTCAATGTATGGCTTATTCCTGGTGGAAGATGTGTCCTCTACAGGCTATCAAGTACCACTCCCACGGCTTGCTTGCTGTACTCACGCCCTTGGTAATCATTTGGAAATATTTCTTGCCCAGGCCAAAGGCACATTGGAACAGGGAGAATATTCAAATGAAGCTTCCAATGATGCCAGAGGACTGGTGACTGGGTTAGAAAAGTTGAAATGTGACATCAATAGTGCCTGCACTATTGTGGGTAGTATCACCAATGTCAAATCTGGATCACAGTCTAATGATTCGTTGGTCTCTATGCTACACTGTAAGCTGGAGAACTGTGATATTGCAAGTGCTCTGGAGATAGCCAACTCTGTCATTCATACGTTTGTATATGAAGCCGACTTGCACAACTCCCTATTATCTCATCAGGTAAACGGTGAACCCACATGCACTGTGGGACCTTGCAGTCTGCACCTCAGTGGCTGTGACCCCGATAACCAGGCTGTGCTGTGTAGCCTTGGCAGCTTCATGTCGCGATATTTCATGCAAAAGGAACTCCTAGTTCCAGCGGTTCCCAGTGTCGTCACTGTCCCTCTGCCATTTCTACCCACAAGCCAACTGACTACCAGCTTCATTAGGATAGGTTACAAGGAGATAGCACAAAATGTACCTCAAGAATGTGATGGGGGGTCATGGTCTCCTTCCCGTGCAGTTGAGCTGTTGCTCCTTGCTGGTCGGTGGTTGGAAGCTGCTATGGTATGTCAAGCCTTAGGTAGAGCACCACTTGCCTTCAGTCTTGTAGCTTCCTACCTTCACCTTGGCTTCCTAGCACAGAGTACCTCCTGTGGCACTCTACTAGTGACAGACGCTAGTGAACTGGCCAATGCCCTAATGGAGCAGATCATTCTTGCTCTTTCAGCTACCACAGCTCAGAAAACTGTTTGCGTTGTCAAGAAGCGCCAGGATCTCATATCCCTAGGTAGACCAGGCTACAAAGATGAAGAATTTGATGCTCAAGAGTTACGTAGCAGTTCCTCACTGTCATCAGCACTGCATTGCTTCAAAGTGTGCGGGTTCACTGCAGTACCCATTCGTCTCGCTAGACATCTTGTTGAGAGTGTCCTAATGTCTGTCAAGAGGTTGCAAATCGTTGTTCCGAACCAGTGTCCACTTCCACTTCCTATTTTCTACACTCAGTCACAGGATTTGGAACCATCAGATGAGGTGAATGTGGAATAAAACTGATATAGTTTGTTTTATTATATCCAGCTACATGCAGTATGTACTGTATGTGTGTGCACATAGCATTCGCAGTAAGATACACTTACTGTACTCTTGGTAATTTACCTACATGAAGTTACATTATATGTATGTACTCTATAATATGATATGTAGGCCAGTGTTGTAGGGATGGTGTAGCTGCATGTTTGCAATCCCATGCATGTGTTCTTCATCCAACATGTCATACGTACATGTATAAGTTTATTATCAAAACTGAAAACAGCGATTTTATGTGTTACGTACGTACATGGAATTACTGTTTTGGATTAAATTTCTTGCCAATGTCTTATTAGTGTACTTTACATATGTTTGAACATATATACCTATCTATGTACTCTAGACAACTCAAAGTGAATTCAAAATCAGACAAGAAATTACTTTCTTCTTTCTGCAATTCATGTCTATCTTGAACAGTGATGGCTCATTGCAAGGGATAGTATCAATGTGAGTAGATTACCTTATACATGAAGTACATACACTGCCTTCAAAAAGAAAGTTAACAGTTTCTCATTCTTTAAAATGGCCGTCATGAGGTGCGTAATGTTAAATCACGACATAACTGTTATCTTACTTTTGGAGGGCAGTGTAGACGTCTGTGGGTTGAGTAAAGGTCAGGAGAAAGTTTCCATACTTGGGCATACTAAAATCACCGTTATTTCTTGCTTCTACCAGTTAATGCCAACAGTCTATACTTATTTGTTTGTGTGTACATGTTTAAGTTCTCCAAAGGTACCTCATGCAGTGCATAGACCTGAAACTCTACATCTCCACCACAGGTACCATAATCAAGTTATGGCCGCGTACACGGCTGCTACTGAGGAAAATATCTACTCCAAGGTACTGGGAGGTGAGGTGAATTCCCCTCCTCCTCCTCTGCAGCTTGATGAAATGAACCACAAGGAGAAAGGTTCGTGATATCATTTAACAACTACCGATACGTACTACGGATATCTCACAACAAGCATTGTGTTATCATACAGTGCATACGTACATGCATGTACTTACGCATGTGTTAGATCTTGTATATGACATACATACAGATGTACATACATATGTACGTATTTAACCCAATGCCTGTAGTGTGGGTCTGATGTGTACAACATTGGATAAGTGGGATTCACAAAGGAGTTTTCATAAGTTACATAAATAACGTAGTCACTCGTCAGAGTGTATCCATACCATACTTACATTACTTGTATACTGTACTGTGCATGCACATGCAGCTTTTAGAGTAGCTTTATATGTACATACACATATGGCAGTGTGACACTCTGTCCCAAGTTTGTACATAAAAATCACCATAATGTGGATTTCCACACCTCACTTTGTAATAGAATCACTCAGCGTGGATTCCCATTTGCTAGCATTAGTTAGAGAGTGTTTCCTCTTTTTGTGGTACCTGCACACAAGAGATAAGGCATCTCTACTTTTCCGTCATTCCATCGGTTCTTACTGGTCTGCAGAGGTGAGTTTACATATGTAGGTATGTATTGTACATAGTACATACAGTAGGAACATACGTATGTACGTAATAGCTAAGGTACCAAAAGTACTGATGGAGCTGTAGAGGATATACGTACGTACTGATACTTTGGCTTGATTGTTATTGAGGACAAAGTTGTTTTGTGATATTATTACGTAAGTTTATACAATTTTTCTTGTGAAATTTCACTGGTTCCTATATGAATCATCAGTAATCCATGCATACGTACATACTACGTACGTATGTATGTACATACATGACATACGTCCATCATTATGATGCAGCTACTAGCTTTGCCATGATGAGGCCTTATGTCATAACTTCTCTCTACAATACCTTGCAGTATATTGTGTGTGGTGTGATTGTAGGTACTTCCTGTTATGCAGGAGGACAGTGTGACAGCTAAGGAAGCAGCTTGCTGGAGTATTCGACTGCTCACAGTTGTGAGAACTGCTGCCATTGATAACCCTGAAGTCCTTGAAGACATGGTTTTGTCCTTTCTAGCTGAACTGCCACCGAATGAGTTGAAAGCCAGTTTGCTGGCTGTAGCATTCCACTGTGGAGATTATGAGGCACGTAAAGATTCTGTTGGGAAGAAATTTAATAGAATAATGTCTGAACTGAGAGCCACTTCCATGAAAGGAGATCAAAATGAACACTCTCCGTTGTCATTAACTTACGTTGAAGCTTTCATACAACTGCAAACTTTGGTGAAGTGGTTGAGACAAACTGATTTAGATCCGAATGGCACTACTCTCCTGACCCACCATATGGTAGAGCTCGACATTGAATACATCTGTTTTGTTCACACGCTTACCACAAAGCTGGAAGAATTCGGTCTCCTGAGTGGGGAACACAGCTCGTTTGTACAGTCCTTTGCTTGTGAGCATGAATTGTCCAAATGTGGGCCTGATGCCGATGTTTGGCCCAAGCTTATTCCCTTAGTAAAGTACCTCATTGAATGGTCAAACTCTGTCCAAGTAAAAAATGGAGATAGTGTAGACATGGCAAGCCTTCCCCAATGGCAAATTCCAACGGAAGTTGTCCTGTCAGCTTTAAGATTGACTGAGGGTAAACTCACCTCAGACAGAGATGAGCAGGTTGCTGGTCCTCCTCAGTCTTCATCACAAGGGAGTGAACCTCAGGTTGGTGTGCTAATTTGTGGTAAACTGCTTCATATTTGTGTCACTGTTGTAAGTTTGATAATTTCATTAGGAATTTTTGGATGATAACGATATGGCTGATGGTGATACTCAGGAAGGCTCTGTGACTCTATTATCTATTGGAGAAGTTTGTCATGCAACCACTTGCAATGAGCTCTCTCATAGTACGAATTCACAGGTTGTGTTGACTTCTCCTCAAAGGTAAGCTATCAATACTGGTATGCATACATATACGTACTAGAGTCATAACCGAGTCTCTTTCTTGTGTCGTGGATGCATTGTGCTCTGTAGAAGCATGTTTCTTTATAGATCTCAATTGCAATTTGTATGGTACATAATACACATGAATGTACATATGTACATACTTAATGATCTACTTCACTTATAATTGTGTGTATGTATTCCATAACATAAGGGGAATACTTTTGAACTTGTTCCCACTAGAATGTTTGTTTATTTCTCCACGCAACCAGATAGCATTACTATGCACATATCCACCTGCATATGCATGTTTGTGGTATTCACAGTATGCAATGATATTATGCGTGTCATATTAAATTTTATTCTTACAGTACATCAGGTACAACGTTAGCAGATGATGTAAGTAAAGATTTCCACCATGGAAGCACAGAGCATCTAGACTGTGGTGGCAAGCCTAGTGGCTCCAATGAACTCATTGGGAGTTCTGGTATACAGAGTTGTGGAAAGGGTAAAGGTAATAGTGATAGTAATGTTGGGTCTGGAGGTGACACCAGGGATGGGGATGGAGGTGACACTGAGGATGGGGATGGAGGTGACACTGAGGAGGGAGGTGACACCAGGGATGGGGATGGAGGTGACACTGGGAATGGGGATAAAGGTTATACTGAGAATGGAGGTGGAAGTGGTGAAATCAGAGGTGATGGTAGTGATGGAGGTGGGTCTGGGAGTAGTGGGGGTGAATCTGAGGATGATGATGATCATGATGGTAAATCTGAGGATGATGAATCAGACAGCGATAGCGAATGTGACAGTGGAAAGAAAGTTGATGATTTTCACTCTCCTACCCATAATTCTACGGATATCTCACCTGATCTGGAAGATGAACAGGTAAAACGAAGGTCCCAGAGAAGCAGTGGGGGTGATGGTGTCTTCAGTGGGACAACTGCCAAGAGATTTAGTACTCCTACGAAAGCAACTATAGGATCAAGCCAGAAGCACATGTTACCTAAGATTCCCTTGTCATCTATACCTAATAATCCTCTTAAAGAAAAGTCAAAAGTGAAGATACCATTAGGTACACACCGCATTGCACACAACCATTGTTCATCTATGTACATATACTTGCATTCACCTGTACCTAATAAAGTCATCTGTACTAACTGTATGAACTGTATGTTCCACTGTATTCAATTACGCATGTAAGTCAAACTGTTTTCAACCTCATTTTACTTGTATTCACTTGTGTTCAAAACTACATACGTATGTTCACTTGTATGTACTGGTATTGTTGATACTACAGGTCCACCTCAAAGCACGCCATTGGACTGTGTTGGTAATGAGGAATGTCCCCTCACTGACAACCCCAATAAGGTGTGTGTAACTGCAAGAACTGCCAAAAATACTAGTACCTCCCCCAAACTCAAAACTGCTGAGATAAAAACCACAACTGAAGAGTCAGACTCTCACCTCCCAGCCACCCTGGATGTAGATGAACTGAAGAGTCCATCAGATATGATGTGGCCTTCGGGACCGCCCCAAAAGCACTACGATCAAGTCACCTCTGTCAACACATCTCAGACTATTTCTTCAGATTTGGTTGGAAGACCAGTTGAGACTCATCGGCAACTAGGTGGAAAGCTGTCCCCTCATGCCAGAAAAGATATGAGGAGAATTGCAAGGTCTGAATGGAAGAAAATGTTCAACAAAGTTTCGGATATTTTAAAAGTATGTATGTACATGCATGTACGTATGTTTGTCAATCATGTATTTTCTGTATAATATTGAGTGTACTAATGCTACTACCAATATGTGATGTATACACGTAAGTAAGTACCTGTTAATGGTACAATCCATACATATGGAAGTACGGACATAATATACTGTGCACATACGTATTCATACGTACATACGTATTTAAGCTATGTGTATTACTAGCCATACATTCCGCACACGTTACAGTACTTAAACCCCATGCACAGTGCAACATCTTCATTTGAATGTATACTGAATTGATTTGTAGGGGAACCACGGACAGTGGTTGGACCCTTCTGATGCCAGTGTCTCTGAACCTCATCAACCAAGAGCCAAAGTCACTAGTCAGCACCATCCCTCGAGTGTGAGTTCCAGGATCTGTGGCTGATGTGTGATGTGTATAATATGAATAGTGCAAATATTGTGCTGTTTGGGATTATATGCATGCATGAACCCAGGTGTACAGGCATTTATAATGTGCTTATGTGTGGTACACAGCTAGCTATGTACATACTTTTAATTTCAGTACTGTACATATGTACACATGTACGTACAGTATGTAAGTAACCAAGTGCATACTTGCAAGCATGCTTCACTTCTTAACCCAGGATAAAGGGTATACGTAGGTACACTATGTATGTACGTACGTATATGCAATGTAGGCATATATTAGCAGTATACAATATTGCATGTGTACCGTGTACATACGTACGTACGTATGTACTGTATTGTACATATGTGTACTTCTATTTGGATTTCTTCTTGTACCGTGCTGTCATTAACTATTGATTTCATTTTATTTTTGAATAATATATGTACGTACATATGTAATTATGTAATGCTTTCATGAATACGATCTGATGTATATACGTAATGTACGTATGTACTTTCACATAAACTTGTATACTTATGAACTCTTAATGCATACAAGTACATACATGTGTGGAGTATTCCCACCCTTGGTATGTTAGTCATTTTGACAAGATTTGACTGCTTCTCAATTGTGTACATGTGTACGTGTAGTACATACACACCTCACACCTGTCTGGTTCAGTGTACTTCGCTCTTTATACTCAGAAATCCACCACTGTTGACCTGCAACCTGATCTTGTTGCCGTTGAAGACCTCCTAACTGATACCACATCTGCTGGGAGGGTATCTAGACAGGGCGGTGACCAGTTGTCCTCAAAGTCTACTAACCACCCGCAACAAGTACAGCATTCCAATCTGGGAACATCCATACTTCCTACACCACAGCTTCTGCTGCCCAGGCAGCCTGTCTCACAAAGTACTCTCTCCCAACTGCCTCACCCTACCATGTCCCAACCAACTATCTTACAGCTCCCACCACACAAACCTGCTGTGCAGCAACCTGCACAATTACATCTTCACCACTTGCAACATACAACACCTCATAGTGCCGGACAACCAGTGGCGTTACCGGTACATTCAAGTCAGATTGCCAATGATACACGACACTCCACAGTAACATATGATACATGCGACAGTAATAGTTTGGGTGAAATGATTAGCTTTACTTCTGATACCTCAATTACATCCACCGGAATAACTCTTAGCAAGTGCGATAACCCTTCAAAGCCTTTACAGACTACTGTACGTGAAACTGTAGTGACTAATGCATCCTGTTCAGGGCCTCCTATCCACCCTCACCAGAATCAGGCAGCTCTTCGCCAGTTGTCTCTTGTTGAACCTACCGTACCTGGACATGTTTTATACACACACACAGATTCTCATCTGCCTCAACTTCAACTGTTACCACCTCATCCTGATGGTGTCCCCCAGGTCAGAAATACAGGTAGTAATCAAGCAGGTACTGGACAGAAACTTCCTTTGCTGTTCTTACCTAATGAAAACACTGATGTCAATGACAGGCATATTATGTTACATATCAATGAACCTGACAGAACACCAACTGTCAATCTCCCTCTTTTGTCTTTACCACACCCACCTGAACCCACATTCCAGTTGATCCACCCCTCAGTGATTACCTCCAAACCGCCCATCCCCCAACTGCTACAGCTGGGTGATGAGCAGAGCGAGCAGTCATTCCACTTTGTTCAACTGGAACAAGCACATCCACTCACAGGTAGAGTCAAGCATCTACCGCAGCTGTCATTTCCAGAGAAGTTGGACGAGCTGTCGAGCAAACCATCCTTTCAACTCCTCAGGCTGGACAATGTGATGTCATTTAATAATGAATCCTCCACTGGTAAGGAGATGCCTCCAGTAACTTCACTTCCGAGCAAACCGGACTCAGTCAAGTTACTGAACTTGCCACTGCAACAATTGTCCCCTCAACTACCACAGAAAAGTAATGTTGAGCAAGATACATCACAGGGAGTGATCGTACCAGATGGCCCTGCCTCAGAGCCAGGTGGCACAAGAATTGCACATGAAGGCCCTACCAGTGAAACTGTTACTGTCTCCGTGCATTCATCGTCATCAACTGATTCAAGTTCCTCTTCAATAACCCCTGCTACAAGAAAGAATGATGGTAGGAGCAAGAAGAAACATATGCAAGTAAACACCAAAGACTGTGGTACACAAGTTGTCTTCGAGGACAGTAGGCCGCACCAGACTAATGACAAAGCGGGAAGAGATGAGAAAGTTACTCATTCCTTCAATATAGTGGAAGGAAGCGTTGATACCTCTTCACAAGTGAACACAGAAATACCACCATCAGGTCCTCTTCTAGGTCACCCACCTGGCGACAGTCGACAACCCAGTCATGCTGACCTTGAACCAGTTAAAAGTGTTGTTGAAGAGGAGGTCAGGTCGCATTTACATGACCAAAGGCACAAGGTAGCAGAAAGTGAGCACTTACCAACAGCACAGGTGGTTGACAGCAGGCCTATCACAGGTGGGACTCCCCCACAAGAGGTAGAGGTTATGGGGAATTCACCTGTTTCTATGGCAACTACACTCCCTTCACCACCCAAGGAGTTCATCCTGGTAAAAGACATAGAGGAAGATGAATGGAGTAATACTTCAGATGAGTCTGAGACAACAGAGGGCACACCAAGCACTTGTGGTGACACACAGACTCGACATACTCCTAGTGTAAGGTTACCAGAAAGTTCACCAGTACCAGAACCGACACCTTCATCAATCGGCAGTGAAGCAGGTGAGTGGTGTTTCCTGAGCACTCCCTGAATCAACATCCGGCCGGTATTTCAGCTTATATTGGTTCACAGTAAAATGTGGTTCATGACAGTCAATAAGAGCCGTACTCTTATACTCACTCTCTTGTACATATTATGGCACTCGTTTTGTCCAGGGCATGGGATCATCATTGTACACTAAGTACGAGTATACATATTTACATAGCGTACCCTAGATTAGATTGTAATGTATACTGTATAAAGCACATGTTCTCATAAATAGCTGATGTGCGAGATCACCTCTGTTTCACAGTGAATGACCTCTCCAAACAGCTGTTCTCCAATTGTGTATTTCATCAAGGTCTGATACATGTACAGTCAGACCTCTTTACGACTGCACTTTTTACAAGAACAGTCTCTGTAGCAACATGCCTGTAGATGTATTCAGATACACAGTAATTGTGTTGGTTTCAACAGAAAACTTGTTATAATGGTAGGTAAAGTGAGGAACAAAGGCTGGTGTTGTAAAGAGGTCTGGCTGTATTGCACAATAATCACCAAATCTACTGTTATTGTTATCACTCTCTTCTCATCAGAATAAACTTCTTACGGACCATGTACTGTTGTAATTACGTACGTATATAATACCTGTTGCTGTATTGCTGCCACTGAATCACATGCTGTTACGAATTGTAAATGTATTCATTGATGTGCATAGACCCCTCTGGTGTTTCCGATGTGCCAGGCACACCAAAGAGTGCATCTCTTAAGCCTGCTTCAGAAGAAGAAAATGTACAGGAGGTCGGAGTGAAACTGGATTCTGATCATGACACTGTATCTAGGTTGAAACACGTCGAAGCACAGTTGAATGCTTTGGAAGCCACTGCTCGTAAAGTGCGGCAGGAAATCCATTTGGATTCTTACGAAGTATGTATGTTTGCTGGGCATTTGTACAGTGCAGGTGTAGGTGTGGGTGGTAAAATATGAGTGTCTGTTACCATGGGGGCTACATGATATCACTGGATGATAAATATGACATCTTGTTGTAATGGTTTTAATGTGAAATAGTAACTTTGGATTCAAATTTGAGGTTCTGGTTGGATTTGAGGCAGAAGCTGGGATAAGTCATTCGGCCCCATGTAGAACACAATGGACCATGATTGCTATATAAGTACCTTTGTATGTATGTATTGACTCTATCAAGACTTACAGTGAATATGTATGTTTACATGGTACCTATTTCCCTACAGCTGTTGGAAGCCCTCTCCAGTAGGACAGCTGTACCCACAACGTCTAACCATCATAATGTCAGCAAGGAGACCTGGAGTACAGAAGTACCCAAGGACGATTTTACAGTTGACTACAAGCAGCATGATGGTGTGAGAGGTCAAACCAGGGGTGTACTGGCTCATAGACGTGACCCACCACACACTGCAGGGTTGAAGAGTGTAGCAGGCACGAGATCCCAGTTGAGGACGTGTGTGGTAACACCAGTGTTAACCCATCTCCTGTGTTCACATTGCACAATATACACCCCCTGTGTCTGTGTCCACCTGTGTTGAATACTGTTCAGATGTATTCTCTCTGTTCAACATCTGTGTTGTGTGAGTTGGATGTTAATACCTCAGAATATGGGATGGTTTTTGTCCATGGGATATATGTACTTGAGACAATGGGATGGTGTTTGTCCATGGGATATATGTACTTGAGACTATGGGCTGGTATTTCTCCATGGGTTGGACATGACTCCAGCTTAGCATGCCCCTCTGTTACCATATCCACCAACGCTTATCTGTTCAAAATTAATTTGTTCAATTGTGACTGTGTACCTGTGTTCATGAGAGTTTATGTGTACATAGCTATGTATAGGTTCTCCCATGTTTTCCTATTTGGGCTTGTGTTTACCTTTGTAGTCTTACATATTTTGGGCTGTGTTCATCTGTATCTGTGTTAACTTGTTTCTACCTTTATTCACTTGTGTTCATGAGTACCCACTTATGCTCACCTGCATACATTCATACCTGGTAATAATGCCTTCACTCAATATTCATGTAGGAGATCCCTCCCTGGTGCTCCTTTGCACCAGAGAGACAGGAGTGAACTCAGACAATGGATGGAGAAAAAGCGCAAGGAAACCTACAAGAGGTTTAGAAAAGAACGTCAAAGTCTTATTCAAAAGGAAAAACGTCCCTTCGTACAGAAGCACTCTAGGGTGAGTTATGTGCATATTCAGTGTTGTCCATAAGATAGTGTAAAACTCAAATATACCTTCTCAACTTGATACAGAACACATACGTATGTACAAATCATTTGCAAACGTACCTACATAATGTGTACATACTGTAGATGTACATGTTTGCAAAGTAATAATTAATGTTCAGCAATTACACTTTTGACATAGTATGCATATTTAAAATTTCGTGAAAGCAGTTGTCTCTCTTTTCAACTTCCCCACCAATTTGTTCTTTGCTGCATTACACTATTACCAGGATACAGTTGTAACCAATATTTACATGTGTGTCTGTGTCCACATTCTATTGTAAAGAGATTGTTGCAAATGTTTACAACTGTAAATATATTTAGTATCATCGTACATTGTTTTGTATCTGACTGAGCAAATCTAAATCTACTCTATTAATTTTTATGTCACAAATATTATTACTAAATACATAAAGTGTTATAGTCATACAAATATACGTATTTATGCTACTATGGAGAAGTGATTTTTCTGCTGCAGATTGTTCTCAGTCAAGGAGAAAGAGCCAATAGAAGGAAGTATGTAAAATACAGTATATGAACACGTACAGTACATACTTAGATGTGTGCATAGCTGTATCCTGGTGCATGTGTGATTGACAGACGATCTAGGGAAAAGTGTGGTGATATGTTATGTGGTCCAGCAAAGTTCAGAATGTATATCAGCACAGGTCACCAGACAGGTTTTATTATTAGGGTTGATTGATTGAGACCCAGGAAATTAGTAAACACTTTCTATTGCATGTGATGCATAACTGTATTCAATATTAGTATATGTGTACATAAACAGTGTGAAATGTCTACACCTGGATTAAGTTAGTCGCATCCTGTGTAGGTGTAGTGTACAGTACTAGGAACGATATATAACAAATACATGTACATGTACATACGTATGTACATACGTATATTATGTCTGTATTTGTGTAAGGATTATGCATATGTTTTGTTGTGTAGGGAATTGGAAGGGGAATTTCATGAGAAAAGAGTGCACGATGCTTTTGCTCTCATGGCCGACCTCGTTAACTCCCACTTCACAGAGACAAATGAGCCTCACCAGACTGGCAAGCCTGTAGAAAATGCTACTTACACAATATGGCAACAAGGCGGGACACATAAACAACAACCGTCAGGTTTGTATGCTGGTGCATAGTCCAAGTATTGTACCATCATTGACTACACTATCCAGTCATCAATGGAGTGATCAAAAGCCTACGTATAGTGCCCTAATTTATGTTGTTTCTTGTGATTTTGTGGTTTTATCCAGTCAGTGCTTATATACAGTGTGCATGCATGTTTTATCCCATGATAGCATTATAATTCTACATCATATACCCTGTACTTACATACCGTATACTGTTCCTGCAGTGATCTAAGCCTGTCATAACCGGTCTATAGTACTGAATTTGAGTGTCATTTGTCACTAATGCGCATTCGTATACAAGTAATATCCATTAGATGTCTGCATAGTGCTATTGGAGTAATAATTCTTGTAAATCAACTGTGGTCTCGCAACCAGCCAATATTCACTTTTACATGTGTACAACATGTAAATACAGAGGGGATTGGCTGGTTGGAAGACTACATGTGTTAACAGCTGTGCTTCATTAATTGCATCAGTTTTCCCTTAAAATGTACCATACCATATACGTACCTTATTGTTATATTTTAGCATATACGTACATATGTTTACGTATACAGGGAGTGTACATACGTATGTAATTTATTTGTCCATGTTATCATGTATCTTTGGGAACAGATACAACACGTCACAAAGGAAAGAGGAAGCCATTAAGAAAAATAGCCAGTGTTGAGGGTTTGACAGAAGAAGAAGCAGATGCTGTAGCCCAGCTACTTGTAAGTAATACACCAAGCAGTGGACTCCTGTCTGTGTGGACATGCACGGCCATGTTGGATTATCAAAGACCTTTATTTCACATACACAACATAAACATCAATATTGGCATATGTACGTATGTACATCTCATGATTAGGGGCTACTGTACAGTGAAAACATGTTTAGACCAATAAGGAACGCACAAATATTGGTTCTTGTCGGGAGTTGTTTATTGTGATACATAGCTCTAAAAGTGATTTGTATTGAACATTATCTCAAAGGAGTTTGCTCAACAAGTTGTCCATTCTGAGGTTTAGCTTGCTCCACACATGGTACAACCTTGATAGTGTGGTCTTTCCTAATCACTGGAAAGTATACAACTGACACAGCTAGCAGTATTAACCAAATCTGTCTCCATAGTCATAATGAGTATAATATGTAGCATCTTCCATTATTATGTACATACTTATGTTTATATGTACTTTATTGTTTTCACTGAGTACCTTCACCTTAAGCATCTTATATGATCACTAGTGTGTAGGGATATTAGGGTATTAATTAAATTGTTTTTTTTGAATACGTATGTCCAATTATGATGTTAATATTATTATCAATTAATTCCTCTAATTTTCACATGTACTCTATTGTAATGTTTGCAGTGATTAGATTTGATTGCCTTTGTACTGTAGGCAGAGGTCAAGGATGACAACATGCAATCCTCCAACAGCAGCAGCATGTTGACAGACATTGATTGGACGGCCGTGGACAGGCTGTTGGACCAATGATATCAACATCAATTATGACTTGAACTCTCGACCAGTGTACTCAGTATAACTTTATTCTGTCTCACTCATCATTGAATCATTTATATATCTGTATTATATTATATTACATACTAATAAAAATTATAATATGCATGTATAATAATGAAATATTATATAACATGATAAATTACAAATATTTGTTTTGTGATGCCAAGTTAGGGGGTTCAAGGATCGCAATCCATCAATTCTCAACTCTAATTAATTCTCTGTTCATAATCATACCAATATAGCTCTTTTCTTTATCATGTAGGAAGGAGAACACATCTTAAGCTTGGGATTGATAGGTATAATATAATATATGCATGCCAAAGGGTTGAAACTCATTTGTATGATTAAAATTTAAAACTGCATTGATCATGATTAATTGCACATCAATATTGTCATGCAGAATCATTAATGAAATGAATATGCAAGTGTATATTTTGGTAATAATAATATTAAATTTTTGTATGTATATACGTTATTTCTCATCATTCAAATTTGAACATGATCATGATGTGATTGTATGATAATACTGGTGGTGTAACTTGTACAAATGATTTTAATACAATATTCATACACAAATAAATTGTAAAAGATCGTTACCAATAATATAATTGAAACATGAAAAGAAGTGTTGAATCATTTTATAAAGCAACCAAATCAACATGTTTGATTAATGTTTCCATTAATAACTGTTGTTTGGGAATGAGTTTGAAGCTGTTTACATCAACGCTTGGAGAACGCATCACTGTGGGGGCAAACACAACTGCCAGGTTCTTCTCCGACATCTTATTCACAGAACTGTTCGATGAGACACTGCATAAGACACCAAAGCATATGTAACCACATAAGTATCATAGTACACGAGAGCAAAGAACAATATAGGACAAAAATAGCCTCAGTACAATTTCTTTAATTACAATTCTGTACTTGTTATGGCATGCTATTGATACAGATACAGTCTTATCATGTCCAGTAGATACATAGCATCAAGTACAATCAACCAGTCAAAGATTTTGCTATTTCAACCATCTCTCATGGTAGTCAATGTACAATAATGGTTCAATCAAGCCTACTGTACATGCATATTCAACATTAATTGTTCCATCATTCTGCAGTATTCAACTCCACAAATTTCACTGAGTACAGATTATTTCAATCTTAACACATTTTTCAAACATGCTACATACATTGAATTTCAACTGTCTTACTGTACATACACTATGTACATATAACTGTATACTATGCATACATGTCAGTACGTTAACTACAGTTATACTGAAGAAATGAATACACCCAGCAACACAGAACACCCCACTACATCATACCAGAGGCCAGTTCGCAATAATCAGTGGTAGGAACAAGTATTGTTATAAATTCCACCTATACAATACACTCAAAATTACATACTTATATTTGTGTAGATCAAGAGTGCTGAGAAAGAATCTCTCATGATGTAAACTAGTGTACTCTACATAAAATTAATGTGTATCACAAATGTGCAGTCACCTTGGGTTACCATCAATGAGCAAAGATTGCATATACGTACATACGTATGTACATATTACACGTGTTGGTAAACAAAATGGAGGGAAAATTGATAATCTGCTGTACTTTAGGTCTAATAAAGAAAAGATAGTCCATTTTGTGTTGTTTCAGTACTTGTAAATGATCCCTGGTCAGGTGGCTAACGTATTGAATTTGCTTAAAATTTGTTACTTTGAAGTGGTATCTGGCTTCCTGTCACAAATGTGTTAGTGTAAACTGACAGTCCTAATATGGTATTGTTGATTGACTGAGTATGTAACTATGTACGTATAAACTAACATGTCACTATGATATCTACTGAAATCTAGTATATCTATTTAATGTTGTTACAGTTGCTTAGTCACGAGCATAACTACACCAACCTTGTACGTACATGTTATGTATTCTGGCACATACAAGTGTCTGCATAGACTAGACACATACGTATGTGCATACTGACATGAATGGATAAAAATTGTTAGTGATCGATGGTATATTTCCTGGTTACATCACGAGGTCTGACATATTATATCATGATGATGCATGTAATGCAAATGACGTCACTTTAAATATCCCACACATCAGGAAACAACACACATAGAAGTACAAGATTCCCTGTAATTCCATGTACATCCCTCCTGTGCGACAGTACCTATTAATAACTTCATGATTTAACAAATCACTTGTTCAGGATGCACATCCACCTGTAACCCACTGAACTGCTTAACTTCCAATTTCACATCACAAAAAAGGTCATTGCCAAATGTGATTTCAAAGCTACAGTATGTGTGTAGGTGAAATGTGAATCCTGAGTTGAATGACATCTTTGACAATGATATTATTTTACAAAATGACATTCAGAGATCATCAGTAGGATCCTACTGATGACAACGTACCCACAGGGTCAAAAGGTCTAGGAATATGAAGATCATAATAGAAATGTGTTTCTAAATGCTCCAAAAGCCAAAAGGTTTACCAAACAAATGATTCAAACTCAGCAAGAAATCCTTATTGTATGACAAATCTATGTACTTACCGTCTCAAGTGATGGAGGAGGTACATCAAAAGATTTAAGTGTGACAATGGCAAGGTTGAAAAACACTCTTTGATTTGAGGAATGATTTTCATAACATCGACATTAGTTTCTAGTGTCTTCCCTGTGGGGAAAACAACATCGCCATTGTAATAGAGAACTGTGGGAAAAGCATGACACAGTCACGGTGATACTAACCATCAAGAAGTTGCACTAATTGTTCAAAGACTTTGTAGGTTATCAGAGGTATTGGCAGCTCGCGCAGAAATAGTTTAAATGCTCCAGTGATTGAATTTATATCGGTAAACTCGTCCAAATCTAGGGAGAGGCCTAGAGAAGGGCAAGAACAAGAAAACAGTAAACCAGGTGAACCGATTGCCAAACTAATCTGGGATGGAGAGCAGCATACACTGTGGTTGAACATATGTGAGAGAATGACAAAAATCTACCTATGGACATTTGATAGTTTAATGTATATACATAAGTAGGAGTTGAATTATAGGCGAAATAATACACACCTACAAACAAACCCACACCCACATGTACATGTACATGTACACACACACACACACACACACACACACACACACACACACACACACACACACACACACACACACACACACACACACACACACACACACACACACACACACACACACACACACACACACATGCACACACCCACATAGAGAGGGGGTCAGCACACATACCTGAGTCAAAATCTGCCTTGATAGCATAAACCTCATCCTGAGAGCCAGAGACCCTGTATATTCCTTCACTATGTAGTCCTACATACATACGTATAACACATATGTGTGTACGTAAGTACAGTACATAATAAACTGCCCATGCTGCACATTATACTACCTGTGTATGTAATAGCACTGGTGTGTGCTCTCAGGCTCACCTCTGCTCTCCACTGCATGCACACATTCTCGTACAACTTTTGGGATTTTCGTCCCGTCCATCACAAGCAAGGTGGTTAAATCAATGCCATACACTAATGAATATTATCAAAGTATAACATTATGTTATGTCACTCATTACAAGACTAGTATCAATGTATACAAACAATTACAGTGGAACCTCTCTATAAAGGGAATTAGTCCACTGTAGAGAGATTGTTCACTCTTCAGAGGTAAAATATGTCCTTTGTAGGTAGGTAATTTCTATCTTGTGAATCTCCCAATAAAGTGTCCTCTATTGGGAGAGTCCTTTAGTAGAGGTTCCACTGTATAATATACTGTATCAGGGATAATAGATTGATTTGAGTGGAGGCTATTGAAGTCAAACCCATTTAGCTCAATTTCTGGATAAATCAAATGAATATACTTGTTCAGACAATCACTTGTTTGGAATACTGATCTTTAATAGTTGGAATTACTAACTAATAAACTTCATCGAAGTGTCCCCAGAGATATCACTGATTCAGACTCCACTCTACTACAGTGTACATATGCATGCACTGCACACACTGTATGGACATACCTCTCTTCACAAAGTTTTTGGTTGGTATGCAGTCTGGCTCTGCTAACCCAGCACACTGCTTGTGGACGTTGATCCCACAATCTACAACATGACAGAAGACAACATTGTGTTGGAAGTGACTGCATCTATTTTGAAAGACTGTCAACTCACATTCACCCAGCCATACATACAGGACCAAGCAATACAGTGGTCATAGTAAACATCTATGTAGCCATCTATCTGTGCTCACTCCTTATCATGTACAGTGTTTATTTATGCAGCTCTGCTACACTACAAACATAACCAATGGACTACAGTAGCCGGTGCTATCAGCGCTTATAGTGCATGGTGTGCATAACATACTTGACTACATGCAGTGGCCACATGGGGACACACTTTTACAACATACGTACATACGTAGGTGCTGTGGCTACTGCCTTTATGATACTGCATGTGCGTACCTTGACAACGTAGACCTTGTGACTTTATCCCCCACATGAAGTGGTTGCATATGTCGCACCAGGTGGGAGGGCCAAACGTCTTGACCTGTTCAAAGATGGTTAAACACAACATAACAGTATATACTACAGTGTAAACATACGTACATCAGCACATGCATGTGTGTATATCCATATGTACTTCACATATGTATACTGTATGTGTAAACGTGGTGATGAGTGAATGCGAGTTCCTGCAAGAAGTGTTACAAGTCATTTGAACCACTTTAAGTGTAGTGTGGGAATCAACTCAGAAGAGAAATTCAAGATGCCAATAACAGACACTTGATGGGAATCTTGTAAAAGTGAAGTTCATCTCTCTCAAAACAAGACTTACGTATGTCATAAGACGAGCAAAACTATGTTGTTACGGCATTCAACATTAGGCACACATACATATTTACATAATTGTATATGTTCAAAGCACAGAGTACTCAATTCTGACAATCACCTTGAACTGGTGTTCTTTTTCATACATGAAATCCACTGCACTTGAGTTTCGTTTAGAGACGACATCCTACAGGGATATTGACGAACAGATACATACACATGTATGTATATAATTATTCGTGTGTGTGTGTGTGTGTGTGTGTGTGCGCGCGCGCGCGCGCGTGTGTGTGTGTGTGTGTGTGCTTGCGTGTGCATGCATGTGTGTGTGCATGTGCGCGCGCGTGTGTGTGTGTGTGTGTGCTTGCGTGTGCATGCATGTGTGTGTGCATGTGCGCGCGTGCGTGTGTGTGTGCACGCATGTGTGTGTACATGTGTGTGTGTGTGTGCATGTGCTTGTATGTGTGCACTTAATTGTTAGTTGTATAACACACACACACCTTTTGCAAACCCTCTACAATTGGAGACAGTATGGAAGGTTCACTCATCACCACATCTGGTCTCGTCTCTTGCAAACTCTCAAGATCCTGTGGGAACGATGAAATTGTATACATACTAAGATAACATAAAACTGACATATGTGCATTCAAAGATCAAAGATAAGATGTCATGTAAACCCCTACAATTATAACTTAAGTAACAGATATTGTATTTCACAAAGGAAGTAACAAGGTGATTGAGTATAATCTAACCATTCTGTTGGTCAAGCTACAGACTGCATTGGTTTCTCTGGCCACCTGCAAGGACAAACACACAATTCAACTCAACAATACGCATATGCACGTATATATCCACTACACGAAGTATACTAAGCTACATACACATACAGGCATGTACGTACATACGTATTACATTTGTACATACAATTATCTAAGCACACAGATGAATACTTTCACACTACATCCTATATGTATTTCATGCTTAAGGTACTCTACATGTGTGTATGGATACTGCATGTACTTTAACATACACAGGTAAGTGGGGGGTGGTTACAGCAATGGGTCGTAGCTTAGTGATACTGGTATTAGGTGTGGATAATGTAGTATGTATGTGCAGTACATAATATGTAGTCAAATGTTCTTCGTACAGGAATTATGCACCTCCAAAGGGTACACCTAATTCCAGGTACCAATACAGGCTGCCATAGTGTACTACTCAGATGTACGCACTAATCAGGGTACAAACGTACTAAACAGGTTGCATTGCAACTTCAAATAAGTGCAACACATTTCCAGTATTGTTGAAGTGGAACAACAGACTGACATATACAGTCTGTCTCATACATGTGTACTGTAAGTAACCCCATTAGTTTCTGCATCACACCACAATTATGATAATAACAAAGGCTATTCAGTATTGAAGGATTCTGTCAGCTGAGTATGGTATGTACATAGTACACAGAGTATCTAGTATGTAGTACACAGGGTATGTAGTGTGTAGTAAACAGAATATGTAGTGTGTAGTACACAGAGAACGTAGTGTGTAGTACACAGATGTTCTTACCTCGAACCTCAAATCACTGGCATCACAATATGTAGTGTCGTCATTTTCACTGTCGAATGATGACTCTGAGGGAAGTCTTCTTCTATTGATTGTCGAGACTTTGGACTTCATTGCGCCAGAACGAACCAGACCTGAATAACAAGACTACTATTTCAGGCATGCATATCCTGATGACTACAGTACACCTCACAGTATGGAAAATGGAATGAACCGAGGTGCATATCTCACTATGCATACTATGTACACACTGCTATATACAGCATGTACTCCCATGATAATCATTCTAACATATGACCCCCAGGAGTTAGCACATTGAGAGTTGATAGACCCAAGTTAACTACAACAATTCTGAAGCACATAGGTATGCATGTTCTCTATGTAGTTGGTCTGAAGTAATTGTAATACGTACACTGACTGTATAATTGTAGATACTAAACATTGTGACATTGTAGTAGAAAAGGAAATATGTCTATCAAAGATATCTACAGTAAGAGCAATGTATGAGATGCAACACATGTACGTATATCACATAGAAGAACACTGATGTGTACGGTGCTTAAGGAATATGTAACACTGTATGGTTTAGAAACTAACTTACATACACTACATATAGTAGCAGTATGTACAGTAGGTCCTATTACTTCTAAACCTTCACCTTTGGTACTGCATGTGTTTGCATGTATGAAAATATGTATATGATGTACATATGTACATATACAAATGTGCACGTACATCCTTACTATAATTATATTGATATACATGACTTGGTATGCATATTGTACACAATGTCATCGAATCAGTGTTAAAATGTGATCGACAGTCAATCCTACTTCATTTTTATCATATGGCTTGACCCCAGTGTGCTTGATGAACACGTGTTACATAGCCTACACACATACCAGCACAGGAAACCTTAGACACGTACATTTCATTGGTAGATTTGGGATTTGTAAAGGAGGTTCTGTACAGCTGGCACGACAATTTAAGTTGCAATTTGACAAAACAGCTAGCAATTTAAATTAAGCACCAAGGTTTCTGGAGTTCCCTCTGAATCTGCCACTGTCTTTTATCAAGAAACATTTCAGCCATTTGATATGAATAAGGAGACTGATTTCCCAAGAGTATTCAGCTATTAGTACTATTATACATATTTGGCCCTTACTCTTTGTTCCATTGTTGTCTCTTAAAGTTGAATTATTGTACTTCATTCTCAAACCATGAGCATGGAAGCTCTTTCTCCTGGAGTACACTGCAGGTCGCCTCGTCAGTTTGGGCTCCTTGTTGATAAGGTCGAAAGCGTTATGTTCCTCCATGTACAGTGTTATCAACCCGTCAGCAACCAAGTCTTCTATATCCTCATAGTGGTTCTCTCCTATTGAACAGACATGCAAAATTGTGTACTCAACGTACAATCCATGGATTAATCAGAAATGTCCACTGTAGGTATGGTACTATCTGACCCATAGCCTATGCTGGCAAACTTTTTGATCGAAAGCATTTACATTCAAGTGCGTATCTCCTCAAGATTGAAATCTATCATGCATTTAGTAACATTTCATGTGTCTTACAATACCAAATGATACTAAACAGGTTGTCTGAGCTCATAGTACGTACATACAAAATTATATACTTCATATAAAACCCATGGATTCATCTGACATGTGTACTATAAGGATGGTATAATTTTTATAATTTCGTGAATGACATGGGTTGACAAAATTTAATGCTTCCTACTCCAAAGAAACAAACTACAGGGACTCCATTTTTGGAAAATAATAAACAACAAAAATTATTACAGGTTCATCAATATTTGCTGTGAGAAATATGTTATGTTCCACAAACACATACACACCTACAGTCTTAGGTTTTTACACCATGGGCCACAACTGCTTGTGACTTCCACGAATGTAGGCAATGTGTCTTAAAAGCATACTTACCTACATAGTGTTCATTGTTGTGATACATAAGGACATAGTGCCTGACACGGTTGCTCAGCCTGTAGGGGGAGACGTATGAACATGACACATGTTGGGATTCGGAACAGGGCGGCATGTCCTGACTCCGACATTTCGTTGAAGAGATAAAATGTAGGAAAGAATTATAACAGGAAATCTAATTACTCAGTACAGCGATATTGCTATTTGATCTGTCATCAAAATGTGTGAGGGATAACAAGGATAGGTAATCACATAAGAAATAAGAAATATAATATGGATATGTCGTATCAGGTACATATGTATGTATGGATGTATGTACACATGAACGTACATGAAAGATAAAATATATGCTCCTGGTTGGGAGGATGAGCTCCTTATGAGGTAGTTTCCGTCCTCTGATCCAAGGAGCCTTGCGGTTTCATCTCTGGAGATGGGTCCATGGTATCTATATGTACGGGATTGACGGGAATGGTCAAACCCTAATACTGAAAATACAATACATACATGTGTATGCACACACACACACACACACACACACACACACACACACACACACACACACTGTAGTACACAACGTTTAAGGAGTCTGTTTACACTACGAAACCCTGTGAATGGTTCTCAGTATGAACTGATCAAGAGAACTCACTTTCTCTTGTACATTTGGCACTCTTCAGTTTCAAACTAAAATACAGAGACAAACAGCATTGAAAGGACATCAAGCTCACCGACACTCACAGGTAATAACACACACCAATCACACTAGCTAGCCCCAGTATGCATATATATTGTAAGCTCCTCGTAACATTAGATGGAGCTAAGGTGATTACACAATGTTTTGCCAAGATACATACAGACATCGTCTTTATCAGGTGCAGTCAAACCTATGCACATGTGCATTGACTTTGGTATGTTATCATATCTAAAAAGTAGTTGGTAGTGGTTAGCAACACAATGTCAACAACCCATGATAAAGACACTTAAAGGAGCTTAAGGACATACACCTGACCAAGCCCTTGTACTGTACATCTCACTAACTGATGGCGTGTAAGATAAGAAGTGTTTCATTTCAAATTGAACTCTGCTAGTCCTGGTTTGAAACCGATCAAAGCAAATACAGTTGCTGAAGCTACTGAAAGTTTAGCTGAAAGATTATACCTATAAAATATTTCCATTATCGAATTTAAGATTATTTCTGTCTTAGAATGTAGCTTCACATCCATACATTTCCCCGTGTGCTAACCTGTTTGGAACATGTAGCAAAAACATGTGTTTTGTGGTGTTTGTGGAACACATACGGAAACATAGGAGCACTGGATGGATGCGAGACCGCTTCACACAATGGTAGATTCACTTACCTCTTTCTCGGATAAAATAGCATGAGGTTTAGGAGCTTTAGACTGCATTTCATACACTGCAGAAAGAGGAGAAATTGGTACACATGGGTTAGTATGAATGAGTGCAGTAGTGTACTATGCATCCCTTATAGTATATGCTACTGGAGCCAGCTGAAAAATAACCAACAGGTACAGACACAAATTGATTTTGACTATAGCTAGTGTATCACATACCATAATAGTTTATCACATGTGCGGTAGTTTCAGTATCTCAGTAATCACTTAACAGTACAAAGTGGTTGTGATCTTTTTTCCACTATATTCCTCATTTGAAGTGATTCATCAGACAATTCCTATCAGGAGCTATACCCCCACACCTGATCTCAGGCAATACATATGTATGTGTGCTCAGTAAACTATTACAGTTTTGTATACTAAGCATAATAATTATAGCTGCAGTATACTGTTATAGAGATGAAAAGTATGGTACATTGCACATGTGGACTTGTGTGGGTATGTGTGTGTTGTCGTGTGAATTGTGGAGCTACCATATTAAGCCTGTTTAACGTAGGAAGCTGGGTGTTTGGGTCACTTGCTGTCCTAATTCATCACCAATACAATAATAGGTGAATGAAACCACCACATTGAACAAGTCTGACTATCTCAATGGGAGCAACTATACAAAACACACTATAGAAATATATGACTGAAAACAGTGGACAGTGTAAGGGAGATAGCGTTGATACCAATACATGCAGCTGTAGGCATCCTGAGTCATGACGGGTGAGCATATTGAGAGGAATAATGAAGAACACAAATAATTATTAAAAAACGCCGGGTGTACAAGCATTTTGTATGCACACAGGAATTATAGCAATGGTGAGATCAAAAGGATTAAGGTGAATTCTACGAATGCTCCAACTTGAAATGGCAGAATATCTGAGTGGACATGTGGTAAATCCATAACATATAGCTGCTAGCCTTCATAACTCCACTTTGTGGACTGTACATATATAATAGAAGAACCTCTATTAAGGACACTTAAGACCTTATGGTCAATCCATCTCAGTGTTGACATCATCCTTACTTCAAAGGTTATCTCAAATTAGAGCTAGAGGTCGTTTACTACAATGAACAATGATGTATTGTGTCCACATTCTCAATGCTTAGAGATTTGTACTACTCCAAGGGTCTTTTGAATTCAAAGGCAAATTATGATACTGTAGTTTGCAAGGGTTCATAGATTCGCAGAAAACAGAACAATGTATTATGATATATAGACAACCTATATAGCTACAGCTGTACATATGGCTGAACACATGCAGGTATGGTATAGAACTCCACTTGACACAAACTCCAATTGCAAGGGACCACGTACCCATATGCATTCATTCCCATAATATTATCATACATTACCAGACGTTACGGTAGGCCATGATGTTGGGAGCGCGGGTACGTATCAGACATTTTGTGCTTATCACGTTAAGAACTACAGACTTCGTCTGGTAACCTAGCGGGTTCCAGTAGCTGTATATGTGGCACAAATTAACGTTTCCAATAATTTAATATGTCCTGGTCCATTGCACTTGAATACCACAATAACTATGGTCACCGCTAAGCGGCCACGATTCCATCGTACAGCTGGCGATCGGTCGAGATGCAGGCGTGTACAGTTGCAAGGTCAACTTACACACTGGGTTCTTCACGGCCGCACTGACTTCCTCCACGCCGTAGTCCGGTTCGAAGGCACCGTTACACCCATGGCCGCGTAAAGAAAAGAATGTTCTGGATCGATCGTAAATACTGCTCGCCATTCGGTCTCGTCCGCGTTTCTTCAACTCAATCCTCCTCTACACGCACTTCAGTATAGCTAGTTGTGTATACAGTTCACCGTTGAATAGGGTTATATACACTAAAGGGTTACAGCACCATGCTTACGAAAACAGGAAGTCTGCGGTTTCTGACAAATACGATAAGGATTTCAATTACTATAGATCACATTCAAAGAGACCCCGAAGGCTAGCTTCCATTGATCACTAATTAGATTAATGAGCGATGAACAAGTGGAGAGAGACTGGAACTGTATTATCCACGGTTTCATAAGGGAAGAATCCTGAAGGAAGAAGAAAGAGCGAATTACTTCAACCCACTGCGTAGACACAGAAACCTAAACATGGTTAGATTAGCTTGTAGTGTCATGAGCACAGAGGGGTACCATATATAGGTTTTCTTTCAAGATTCCCACAGTACACCATGTGGAGTGCTTATAAGTGCTTGTGGAGTGTTAACAAAGTGTAAAATCAAAACAATCACCTCAAAATATCACATAGGGAGTGTACACTACAGAACCTGAATGTTTAGTGTTCATTCAGTTTTGACTAAGAAAGGTGGTTGTGGTGACGTATCGGTATTGTTAATCATTACAAAGTGTTGAAGGAGAGACAGAGGGTAAACAAGTCACTGAAATCCCTGATGTTTGCGTGCACATGTGTACCTAGCATGCACACATAGTTCCAACGGGAATCACCTACACGAATGCACACAGCCATATGATACAGTGATAAAAGGTGAGAACACATACTTTCACCATGGAAGCCATTCCTGATTGCCCATGTGTGTACACACTTTGGCTGTGTCCTCGCTGGTCAAGGGTATAATGAATGCATTTATACTACCACACATTAGACCTTCAATGTAGATAGTACTAATGCTGAATGCATCTTCCATCCAAATGCCAGCTACACACACCATTGCACTGGGTTCAACATGAGTACAGAAATGCCAAAAAATTACCAACACCACATATATCCGTATACGGAGTTTATTATGCAACCTATTTCTACCCATCATGGTATACCATCCCCCTAAGTGCAACTTACCAACACCACAGTAGAAACAAACCAAGAGTGGTCATGGTGTACAGATACTGTATGCATATTGGAATATTTCAGCTTTGCTGCATATCAGAATCCAACACAACACACCACCAGTAGTGGGCTATTGGGTGGTCTGTGTACAGCGTTATCACGGCAGGATCAATCGTCTCATGTGGGCTGAGTTAAACTGGGTTTGGTAGCTGGAAGTGCCTTACCCTACAGCAATGCTGCTATCATCCTAGCCCACCTTTGATCGAGTTTCATTGCTTATAATTGATACAACGAGGGAAATTACTATGAAGCACTTTAACTAAGGCAAGTACATTAGATTCAATAACAAGAAGAGGTTATAGCGGACATCTCCCTGTTAGCATAATCTGTGACCTCAGCAGATTTACTGCATAAACAGTAACTGAAATGTGATTTGTGAAGAGGTATCCCTTACTGTAACATAATGGTTAAATCTGTTGTAACAATTCTATGAATTCCATAAGCGGACCTTAACTCAATTATCCATGGTAAACATGTGCACAATAGACTCACATCCTCAAAAAAGTACAAATACACTTTATTATCACTTCTGATCAGAGACTGCAAACAAGATAACATAAAATTAACATAACAATCGCTTCATATAACATTATAAATTATAGCACGTATGTACAACACAAGTACGTACATGTACATACGTACACACATAGTACTGCAGTGACATCATACTTACCACTGAACTTATATCAGTCACAGATTTCCTAGCTATGAGCTTATAAGGCGGCATGTACATCCCTGTATGGGAAACGTGGCCTAGTTTGGACATCGGCCACTGAAAGTAGTTGTCCTCCAAAAGGCACAAGGCTGTGTCGACTACAATGATGGACACTGTTCTACTTGAGTGCTCCACTCCTAAGTGAAGTAAAGGAAGGTGAGCTGGAGTCCTAGTGGGGTGAGCAAGGAGTGGAATTACCCTCGTATGAACAGCACATGAAGTATTTCTGTTCTGGTTGCATGACTACGTCAAACTTGGTCTGTACAGTGGAAGAATGAGAACATGTGTATGTGTACATATGTACGTACGTAGGTATACAACAACAGTGAAATTCATGGTACGTCTATAACATGAGTGTACAGTACCTTGACCCATTTATCCATATTGAACATGTACAATTGACTTTCATCAAACGTGGACTGTGATTGGTCCTGAGGCAGTAACACACCAATGTCAAGCCATCCTTGACAAAGACTTTGCAAAGGCTATCATAACGATGAGAGGATTAGGAAATCAGACACACAAATCCACTAGTAGCGACAATAGAGCTGATATACGTATTATTAGCTAAACTGACTTCTGATAGGTGTAAATGGTCTGTCATCCATTCGATGAGACTTCTACCATCAATACTCCTACCGGACTATAAAGTACACAACAACCAGCCAAGTACATACTACTAAACCATACATAGTACAATACACAAGTACTACTACACCATACATACATAGTACAATACACAAGTACTACTACACCATACATACATAGTACAATACATAAGTATGTATGTACTACTACACCACACATAGTACAACACATTCAATCAGCTAGTCCACAAGACAACACACCTGCATTAGGTTTGTGGTTCCACTTATAGCATAATAACAGTGAAGACCCTAAGTTGCCACATCATACATAATATATATTATGCACAGTCCTAATAATAGACTACTAACACTTAAAATAGTTTCAATTAGAACTAACTATGTAAGCCTCCACTGGGCATGGTTCCTGGGCTGCGGCTTCGTACCTGTGGTCCCACATACACAGGAAATGAGTAACCGTAGCAACAGGCATTGTGTCACAATGACATAATATGGTACCAGAATGATGAACTAGTAAATTTGGCATATACACAGGATAGCTTGGTCACATTTTAACATGTTTGCGCATCCATGCACAATCCATAGGTATGCACTCATCATCAAATGTGTCACATGCATGAGATGCCTTCAATCACACCATGCACAACATACATATGTATGTTCGATTCAAACAAGTACATGCAAAGGTACATAGCAATTACCTATACCTATACTAGCTTCCAATCAACACATCAAACTGCAGTGACAACTCACCAAAGGCTCAGTGTGGTGATATCGCTGACTTTAATCCCAAGTAGCACAGGGTTGGGGACATCGGAAACAATAACTGCAGAACAAAGATACACGAGGTATGTACATGTATGTGTGTGAATTGATGTTGAATGGAATACTTGACTTGTTTCTCTAAAAACTGAAGGACTGACCAGGGAGTTTATCTGAAAAATCCTTGCACTTGCGATAATCTCGGAACAATAGTAAGTAGGCACAATTTTGAAAATCTAAAAATAAAAACTGGACAGAACAAGAAGAATCTAACAAAGTAAATATACAGCAGAATCAACCCTTTTAATATGCATGAGTGTTCAAAGTGGAATGAACTGAGAAGAAGTTGGGACCAGGACATTGTAGACTGTCCACAAATGCCAAAAGCAATATCATGTCGCCTACTGGATCCAGTATAATATCAAGGAGGGTACATACATATGTCCACGAAGAAACACCCATTCAATATGAAACGTGATGTACCTTTATCAGTACATTACAAAATGTAACATTTGTACAGTTAGTACAGTATGTAAGCACATACACATGTACATACGTACGAGTAATAATGAACACATTGTAACATTGAGATATACGTATGTAAAGAATGCAAAATATATGTATGGACTATACACATATATACATATACATGTATACACATAATATAATACATGAATTATACACAATGCATATTGTATAGGCTGATGAACACATACGTACTTGATAGTCGGGGCCAATCTCGATGCACACTAAAGAATTCAATGTTTGCTTGGAAGAAATGGCAAGTGAAGAGGATGCTTCCACCCTGCACCAAGACAACACAGCACACTATGAAACAACACCAGAGAACACACGGAGAACCATGCACCTATGTAGACGTACAAATGAGGCTGTAGGATTTTGAAGAAGTAGGCATTGCTATTTGAGATTACAAGTAGACACTCCTCTTCTTCGGTGCTGTCTTTACTCCTGGTGATCACTCCAACCTGAGGAAGGAGCAAAACCAACAAACACGGGCATGTACACTCAGGACATGAGGTGGACGGGAATTGTTTAGGAAGTATGAATGACGTCACTTTAAATATCCCACACATGAGGAAGGAACACACACAGAAGTACAAGATTCCCTGTTATTCCATGTGAATCCCTATGTGTGACAGTACCTATTAATATTAGCAGGATCTAACAATTAGCTGTTCAGGATGTCCATCCACTTGTAGCCCACCCAACCCCTTCACTTTCAATTTCACATTACAACAATGGTCACTTTCAAATATACAGCCCACACACAATGCAACAAAGCTTGTGTACAAAATACTGCTATCAGTCTATATTGGCCCTATTCTATCAGATATTGGAATATTGGTTAAATCCTGTATTGGTCCATTTCTAGCAACAACAAGTAAAACGGTGTCCCAAGAGCACTAATAATTGAAGCAGAGTGATTGGATATGAATTGGTTTGAAATCCTATCTGGTGTAGCCATTGATGAAGAGGGTCATGTGTACATTGTGGGCAAAACAGTACACACTAAACAATACAGCGACAATAAGGCATCAACATAGGGTATCCTTCCTTACTTTAATCATCATTTCAAGACGTTCAATTTCTCCCTCAAACACTTCACACTCCATATAAAGCTTGAGACTGGAATGTTCTAGTAATAAATCATCCAGCATATGACTCTCTTCGTGGAGAAAAACAGCTTCGGGAGTTTGAAACAAAGCACTTTCGGAGTTCTGACTCTCTAAACTAGATTCCTCAGAACTCTTTTGAATTTCGACATCATCAACCACAGGGATATCCTCAACCTGAGAGGGATAAAATTGACAATAGTGCATACAATACCTACGTACACACATACATATGTATGTGTACATACGTAGCCGTATGCAAGAATACAAACTTTCCACAGCAAATGTACGATATACGTACATTCCGTATGTACAGACACAGGAGGTACACACAACCATACATAGTCCTCATTTACATACAGTACATGGTTGTACAGTAATGACACCCTTGCATTTACACTTTGATCCCCTGTATGATCAATGTCTTCTGTTGCCTCCGTATCTTCTTTAGGGCATTCGGTTGAAGTTACCCTCGACTCTTCCTCTGGCTGATGTACAGAAGACACTGTTGTGGGAGAAGTGGTACCTAGCACTGTGGTAGTGGCTGTTGTTGGCTCCAGTTCTACATAATAAGAGCTATGGCATAGAGGACATTGATACTGTTGAGTGGAGAGTTCGTGGGACACGTATTTGGAAGGGTCTTCAATAACAATGGCCTCCTTTTTCAGGAATATACCACCACAGTTTAGGCACTGCATGTAAATAAAGAACAATTGTTATGGTAAACACTATAAACAGAAACCCCACAACAAGTAAACAGAGACTGAAAACATCAAAATCAAAGCAATGAACAACATTCTACCAGAATGACAAAATTTTATGATTTGCACACATATACGTACATCTGTAAGTATGTAAATATACACCAAAATAGTCATATCGAGGTGAATAGAAGCACACTATGGTACAGTACTCACCACATAACAGTCTCATATACGTATTTACATGTACGTACATACGTATGTAGGTGGCGAAGGATGTGCTGAGTAAGCACCATTTACCAAAAAAATAGCAGTTGACATAAATTACAAATAAAGATAGACTTACGTAAACAGTATGTACAACTAAGAGAAACATGTCACACAATTGTCACAACACTGATTTGTTCACCATATAAGAGTTCATAACATACGTATGTACATGCACATATGGGTTTCAGTTACAAATCAAGCTACACTACAAGACATACGTACATATATACACAGATGATATCTACAGTACTATAAGTGTACAAAACATAAAATTTCATGAAATTCTAAGATCAATCATTTCAATATACAGTAGGTACATACTTAGGTACAGTACATACATATGTACTTACAGCTTTAGCTTAACCCCCATTGGACTAGCATATTGTGTAGTATACAGTACTGTAGTTAATACAGAGAGTGTAGTTGTACAACAATGTAATGTCTTATAGTGTAGTACATACAGTACACGTATGTACACAGAGGGTAGCTGTATAAGCCTACGTACATTCTATTTATAATTAAAGTGTGGTTAAAGCAGATGCCAACAAATTGGCATGTACCATGTGTACATGGCATAAGTGCATATGTACCTCATATCTTGGTGATATGATCATATTCTGTTTGTTATGAGTTGCATAGGGCAGCAAAATGTCCTTCAACTTCTCGGCATCGCCAGTAGTGGTGGAATATTCTATTTTCCGAGAATCTCTTCGAGTGGAATCAAATGATAGTCTCAAATAATCTCTGTGAAAGAAAAAATGCCAGCACACTCGGTAACATCAGCTTACGTATTTAGTATACACTACAATTACTACAGGTATGCATGTATGTTCATACATGCATGGCATATATGGAACAGGGATATACATTACATCACACAGATGAGTCTCACTAGCAGGAATCTCAATGGAACAGACAAAAACTCCTCTCATTAGAAAATTGAATTAACAGGGTATAGTAAGGTCTCAAGGAATTCTCTCTTAAACGAGTTCTGTAATAGCGAGACTCTATGGTAGGTGCATGTTATCTCAGCATCTAGCCTTGAGACAACAAAGTTAACAACAAAACACTAACTCTTTAGACTCGACATCCATGAGACAATGTAAATCCAGTTGGCGCATCACCTGTGAATGAGATGTGCATAGTCTTCAAAACACCAAGAGACACGCAACATACACTTGCAAGTAGAAGACAGGAACAAAATGATCTCATTTGTAGGCACATATACACATATGTAATGGTATGTATGATGGTGCCTATGCCAAAGATGGGTGAATCAAAGGAAAATAAGTTTACATCCCTATGTACGCTGGCTTCCTTTGATATTGCTTCATAATATCCCTAACCTGGCATAACTCCTTCTCACTTCTATCATGCTCAACAATGCCTCCAATTAACACAATACAATAACAACACTACAGTAGTGAGTAGTATGAAGAGACACAACAAAGTATAGACACAATACTGAGTTCTGTCACCATGACACATAGTAATCACATCCCTACAGCAGATATAGACACTTAGGTATGTCGCTAGTTGACAACTTTATTTTATTAGCCAAAGGTGTACATATCTGCATGCATGTCTTTATCTGTAACCACACCCAGGAGGGATACAACCATCACTATAATACTACATATAGGTGAGTGGATCTGAGAAAGGGATATCTTTTGCACTCTCGTGTATTGGCGTTTTTTCAAATCATTCCACTGTTCCATCACAGTGCATTACGATGCTGTTTTGGAATTGTGAGAACGCATTTCGTTCGCGAGATATACTGAGTTTCATTGCCATGCATAGTAGTTTGGTATGTGCAAACGAGCCACTTCAGGTAGCCTATTACCCTCTGTAAATTATGAGTGAATGACGTCATGTAAGTAATGGCGCTAGGTTCATCTCCTAGTTGTGTATTTCGTTTCTTCAAGCTGTCTTAAAGACAAGGAGAGTTGTTCGATATTCTATATTGTACAATTTCTTATATTTGTAGCATTTGCTTCATTGTGACCAAATATTCGATTGCGTGCCTTATCAGCGGTAATGCGCACATATCTCTGTCTAGAGAAATGGCAAATTTTCAGTAGGTGGAGAATGAACTAAGTCTTTAATTAAAATGCAACTTCGTATGGTTACGACGCTTGAAGAGAACATTCTACTAAAGCTTAAGATCATATTTATCAAAAAACGGAAATTCGACAAAATTAACATGTAAACATTTGTAACAACGTACATACATACAGAGTACTATACATGTGTACCACACCTTACTTAGTAATTATCATGGTTACTACATAATACCTACGTATGTATCTTTTTTAATACATACAGTTTAGTCAGTCTCTAGCTTACGCACACTATGTCAAACATACTGATAGTATTCCAGTCAGTACTTCTGATATTAAGAAGCAGAGATTTGGTTTGTCCTTAAGGCACTTCCTAAGCAAGTTGAACTGTATCACAGTACTGTGAGTACCAGCTGCTATACATGTGCATATGTACACAAACAATATGAAATACGTATGAATACTGAACATAGGTACGTGTGTATCAATTAATTAGGTACTCACTTTCGCATTCGTCACATTTCTTTCAACAAGGAATCGCTCATTGATGTTAATCAGGAGCTTTTTATCTTCCTTGGATACGTCATCATCCGTATCACTTTCGTGCATTTCAACTATGAAAGTCTCACCAAACTCCAAATTATCTAGACAAAATGGAACAGAAATGCATATTTACACATACTTATGTATGCAGGTACATATGTACGTATGTACATACGTACTACAGTTCAACTTGCTCAGTAAGTATGGGTAAGCCAGGCCCTGTGTTGCCAGTGTGGCTGCACTTTTAGTTAGTTGTTAAGCACAAGTAAATCATGAGTAAAGGGAGAGGTTATCCATGTACTTTAGTGAACAAAGGCACCATATGGGGCACGTGGTCTAGAGACGAGATTAGTACTAACCAGGAGTACGTACTAACTAGGAGTACGTACTAACTAGGAGTACGTACTAACCAGGAGTGTGTACTAATCAGGAGTGTACTGATTAGGACAATAATCAAGCAAGTTGTACTGTACACACGTATCTACATTATTATGTTTGCACATTTAATACATAGGAACATGTACTGAAATAGCTTCTAAAGCCCTGGTTATGCTAAAGCCTTAAAGTGCTTCCAAATCAGTTTAAGTCTAACCTGGCATAGCGGATGGGCATGTAAACACGTTGAGTCAATTAGGCAACCAATTAAAGTAAGCCACATATCGGGATGGTTTGGAACCAGTTTAAACCGGTTTAGAATGAAGTGCTTCACTGCACTAGCATAACCAGGGCTCTAGATAGTAAACAACTTGTCTGGCCTGCTAGACCATCCAACTCTTATAGATCGTAGAGGAGTAGAATTAGGCTTGACAAATAATTGTATGGGAGAGGACATGATGAATAATATGCAAAAGGCAAAAAGCTGTATTTATACATAATGTACAATGCATATCACTTTCCAGATGGTGTTAGACTATGCCGATGAGATCACATCAAATCTAGAGTTCAACAGAGCTAGTGTGTTCACACATATGTACAGTACAAAAGTACATGGAGTACATGCGATGACTATAAAACAAACTCCACTGTGCTAAATTTATGGGGATCCTTTGCATTATAGACAGTGTAATCTCTGTAGTCATTCATGCTACAAAACTAACTCCATTGCCATCATCATCTTAACAGTGTAAAGTCATTCAGCAGTACAGTTTCTTCTGAAAGTACATACTCAACTAACAACTTGGATTCTCTAATATTGTGCACAAGATTTACAAACATACACATGGGAAATGACTCTAATAAGTACACAAAGCTCATATTGTGAAATCGTAAATCAATATCTACGTATTGCTACGATAATGCACCTATGTATTACTGCATACGTATATGCCAGAGGGATGGTCTAGCAGGCCAGACTGTTAGACAGCAGAACATCCACTGAGAAAAGTCAACATAAACACGTATTCATGCATCTCTTACCTTCTTCTGATTCGCTGTCATCACTTGCGACAGATACTGCTTCCAACTCGGGCATGCTAGGATCTGTGCAATGAACAGACATTAGACATGTACCATACAATATACTGCGTACATGCTGACACACACACACAGGTTTACATTATTGCATTACAATCATACTGCATATCAAAAGTATAATAATAATATACTCTACATTCACACCACACTATACGTGTATACACAAGAACCTTATGTATTGCATTGATTATACCATATAATGCATTGTATACACATGTACAAATACACACAATCATGATAGCAATCATTACTATCATAACATTTTATGTATGTACAGCTATTCCAACCTTCATGAGGAACTGAAGAGGTTTCTTGGAAAGATTCCTTTTCTCTCTCTAAAATTTCGAAAGCGCTCATTGGTCACTTCAAGCTCACCACACACGACTGTTGTGCAACAATACATAAGCACTGTGCACACTGCACTCCAGTTGGACTTACTCTTCTGAATGTTGGTATCGGGCATGGTTTGCAGCCAACCTGAACAGAGGGACAAGCATAGTGAGCTATCATGCAGACAACAATCTCCTGCATACTAATATGTACTGAAGAAGTGGGGACTATACGGTCTCCATCTCTAGTACAGTACAATGTACTTAGTATGGAAAAGTTCAGTGGAATTCACTAGCAACCTTCTGTGGTTAGTAATTCCCACTGAATTTCTCCATAATATGTCACCTAGCCAAACAACCTGTTTTCCAATTTGCTCAGATGTACGTACATAGTAGTGTATTGTGGGTGCCACTCTGAATAGTCTATGGCCAACAGTTCCCCACCATGTATAAGAACACCTGGTACCTGATACGCACCTGTGTCAGTACACACTCCTGGTTAATACATACTGTACACACTCCTGGTTAGTGAGGGCACTCCACTCAGTCCCTATCACATGTACACCATGTCAAACAGTACTGATAGCAAGTACACACCTCTGGCAAAAGTACAGATCTGGTATGTCCTTTGAGGTACTGAGTAAGAAAGTTGGACTGTACATAGGCATGTATGACGTACAGCAAAAGTTCCTGTGATTCAATAATGCACTGTTCTTTAATTCAGGTACATAAATGTATATAATGGTATTTTACAATAATCATTTATGTTCATGTCAAGAGGGGGCAATGTGACCAATGTGACCAGCTCACTAGCATGTACGTACATCTTGGAGTTGGACATCTGTTATTGCTGTTTTGTTATTATCATAATAAGAACATAAAATATTTTCAGCAATTTCGGTTTGAGTGAAATTAGTGAATTGCCACACAAACAGCTCATCATTACTTAAATGAAAGTTTACTTCGCTGCATTTTAAAGACAAAATTAATTGAAATAGTACCATTCATAACGTCATTATGTTTTTGCCGACAGCATTAGTCCACTGTATTTTACATTCCAGATGTACGCATAAGCAGATGTTCAAACAATACCACCTCAGTTCCAATCCAACAACTGAAGGGGAAAGGCCGTGACAGCCATGTTTCTTTCCATGTGCATGGTGTACGTTATTTATATCACCTTCAGGGAGGGATACACAAGAAATCGATCCTAATGTATCCTTTCCAACTTGTAATTGCCTACCATTCATTACATCAGGATTAGTGCTGAGAATCGTCTGCAATTTTCAAATTGATAATCAGTGCAAAGTAACTGATCGATTAATTGATTAATCAATGGAAGTAATTAAGCAGGGATAGCCAAATACCACTTCCATATTATTGGGCTGAGTAGTCCTTCAATAGACATGATGCAGAATCTTTAGAGTCCTATTCACATTTCACATACTCTTAAAGTACAAAATTGAACCAATGGAGTGAAGATTCTTTGTAATGAGGTGGGGGTGGCGACCTGGTAAAATTGATTGATAAATCGAATAATCCATCAATTGTCCCGGCACTAATCAGGATACAACTTGTAAAAGATAAAAAGGACATTGGCGTAGCAGGTTACCTTCGTGGAACTGTTTTCGGCGTTCCTTGTTACGCTGAGCTTCAGGAGCATCCAAGAAGGAATCTATGTACATATACACAACAAACTATAGGGGGTAGTATACGTACATGGGTACATGCATGCATATAGTATGTATATACTGTGGATGATAATATAACTATACACATTATACATACATATCGAGCATAATATGTACTGCATGGCAATAATAAAAGGTTAGGTAGCAACAGAAATAATTCACCTCGAAGTGATTCGGAAATATCGAGCTGTTCTTTATCATCTGTAATTTTTACTGCACGTACTCTCTTCTAAAGAGATGCATCATGTTAAAGGTACACAGTGAATACAGATACACATGTAATACAGTACAGTGGGACCTGGTTATCCAACCATGTTTGTTCCTTTAAAAAGGGTCCATGGTGATGGATGAATTAGTCCATTGTACATAGCCGACAACTCAGTGGAGGTAAATGGCAAAGAAAGGGTGGAAAAAGGAGGTTTTGGATGAACCAGGTGTTGGATGAACCAGGTGTTGGATAAACCAAATGTTGGAAAATCAGGTGTTTGATAAATCAAGCAGTGGATAAATGAGATTTTGAATAAAACAAGTGCTGGATATACCAGGTGTTGGATAAACCAGGTGAGACAGGATGTACATTGCTACACACTGTACACACACTGTGCATGTAATACACATGTTCATGAAAACAGAGTCATTTAGTACGCATACATAGCTAACCTTTCTGAGTTTAGGGGTATTCAATGATTCACTCATTGCCCACACGCCAGAAACTTCCAGCTCAGAAGTGGGAGTTTCATCAGCTGAGTGGTAACCGGGGGTAACATCTTCCCGTGCCTTAGAAGATGAACCGACTCCCGGTTGCGAACCAGAAGAGGGGAAGGATGCAATGGAGGGACGTAGTCGCAAAATCTATGAAGAAACCGAGAAACTTGAGACCAACTAGAACTAATAATATGCACATACGTGTGTTGATACACATACATATACACATATGATTGATATGGAGAAGCTGTAGCGGATATACATACACCTTTGCCTATGGATACTGAGGGTGAAGCCTGAGGTGTCAATAGGCAAAGGTGTCTGTATCTGCTACAGCTTCTCCAGATGTACTTTAGCTATTATGTGGTATGTTGCATCAATCAGTTACTATTAATTTTGAAAGCACACCTTTGGTTGAGCAATGATTAGTAGACATGTGAATAGGAAATAACCAATTATCCACAATGCAACATCGAATGAAGTGTGTGTACATCAGGGGAGTGTGCACACATCACGAATGTGTGCACTGCTTTTTCTTTGAAGTTGCCCACGCAACATACCACATGTACGTACGTATGTAGTATCAACATTGATGATGGTCAGTTGCTTACTGACATCAATAATTAAAATTAAAGGAAATCCTCAAATAAACTATCGTCAGGTACATACCTTCTTTTGAGATGAAGATAAAGGAACTCCGTCTAACGTGAACTGTATTCGCAAATGAGAACAAAGAACATCGTAATGCACACTGCAGTCAGTACAAACCTTGTATCCATGATTGTTTCATGCAGATTTGATGTGCTCACCTTTGAAGGATTCACCAGAGTGGATATGGTGCTCACAACCATATAACCATATTTGGGATGATACGAAATAGGATTTCCTATTAAATTCAGCTATAAGAAATAATGAATTAATATAAAAATGCACACAGTGATATCATACATGCACATCACACTGTAGTGTTACAAAGTGAATACATACCTCTTCTAAACAATGCAAATGTATTAGTGGTAGTATTGCAGGTCCTCTTGTTATGCAGTTGTATTGTAGGTCAAGTTTTCTGAGGTGGATCAATCCCTCGAGTCCTGAAAACACCAACCACTGATAGTGAGAGCAACCACAGGCAGATCCATCACATACTCACCATGGAGGGACTCAATGCGGTTATAACAGAGATTGAGGACCGCCAAATGGGTGTTTTTAATAGGAGGTATGTTCAACAGCTGGTTATGTCCAATGAATAACTGCTCCAATTGAGCAAGGTGCTGAATGTATTGAAGAGGAGTCATAATACTGTACTTGAATCAAGGCATTAGCTGTGAAACAATGCATGTGAGCGGGGTGAATACTGCCTCGTAGGCATGCAGGTAGAGAAACAAGACAGATGACATGTGAAAACAGAAACAAGCAACAGTTTTAATGACATGGAAGGCAATACAAAGAAATACATATTGACATGCTAAGCACAGTACATGTACATATGCAGCATGTTGTGTAGGAGGATCAAAGGGAAAATGTGTTCACATCCAGTGTTAACACAGTTTTCAATTGTTTTCAACATCTTTGCAGTCCAACTTGGACACACCAAAATTGTACTTCTTATTGGAGGTCCATATCTACTATCGGTACTAGTTGACACAGTGTACATGATATAGGGACTGACTGGACAGTGAGAGTACATACAGTATGTACCAACCAGGAGTATGTACTGACCCATGTACATACTAAGCACATTGCACTGTACATAATTTCATATGCACCCATTGTATATAATAGGTGTATCCTGTCCAGCTAAACTAAAGTAGGATAAAGTTAAATTGATTGAGCAAAGAGTGTAAAGGTTACAACTACCGTGTGTGACTATCAACTATACATTGTCCACATACGTAAACCCAAAATTGAAACTTGAGAAAGTGCAAAACATTTGAGCTTAATGGTTTTTTGGTGTGTCCAAATCAGAAATGAACAGTGGGTTAAGAGGTTCAGTTGGGGAGATTTACTGCTTTATTGGTAGTATAAATCCTGAGATTGGTCAGCTGTTGTACTACCTATGCATAATACGCTCATTCACTACACAAATACGAAGGTTGTAGGATACAAAAGTGAAGCAGTACAATTATTCCTAACATTAGTCAACGTACATGAGTTAAGTGTCACAATAATACAATTATACCTTATTAAAGCAAAATATTCACTTACACAGAATATCAATTAACACAGTCATTCTGGCTGGATGAAATTCTGTTAGCATGAGAATATATATGTACTCTATCATTTAGTTTAGGATGGTCGAAGGGAGAAGAGGCTTATATCCACGATGTAAATACACTCTTCCTTGTTGTTAACACACTTCTTACGTAATTGTTTTACTGTTTTGGTGAGAAGTTACGTATACACCCAGTTTCATAAATACTGATTGTACAGCTATCACAAATAGGAGGTATAGTGAAGATTGTGTTATGTGGAGTGTCTGCTGTACTGTACAGTGTAAACTGAGGATCGCCCACGAGAAAAAATACGAGCAAACTCACATACAATCCCTGGTAGTCATCAGATAAGCAGTTGAAACTCAAATCAAGTACTTTCAAGGATGGCAGGTACTTCTACAGGTAATATAAACATAATTACATATAAACACACAGAACAGCACATCCATCATAAAATAGTTATTAACTAGCTATATGCATACATTATAACATGCTGTGATTTAGAACATTACATGTATCAATGTTTACTTAGAATACACACAAGCGATAGACTCACAAGTGCACTGCCAATCATGGTGATGCTGTTGTGGCTCAAGTTCAGTTGTGTGAGGTTGGTCCAGGTGCTGGGTATACTCTCATCTCCTCCACAGAATGTTAAGAGATCCTAGAAATAACCACATCAAAAAAATGCATATTGTATGCGCTTGTGTACATACATACTGTATGGTTGGATGCACATGGAAAATAGTGGTAGGAAGTCCCCTTGCATGAGAGGGTTCCAATAATATTACCCTAAAATACGTATATCCAGATGTAGGTAAATATCTTGCTTAAATCTTCAGCTATGTAATATTGTTTGCTGATACTTTTGACACCTCTATGGACTTCTGCAATAACATCACATGGGCGAATTCTAGGTACATATATGTACTGGCACATGAAGTGGTAATTGATTCACTGCTGTAACATACCTAGATAGGCTGCATGACATACGTAGAGGTATCCAATGCTATGATAATATAACATAATGTGAATGATAATTTGATACTAATCAAACATAATAAATCAATACCCTTCACATATTGGTATATTGTCCAGCACTAATGTACATACGTACTTATTGTATATACTGTATACAGTACCTCTTAATTACGTAGCTGTATTTATTCAAACACATTTGCACTTAAGTTATTAGCAACTCACAACTGAAGCATTTTAATGACTGGAGGTATGCATGTACACATATTACACACAGTAGAGCACAGCACACAGACACCTACAGTACATACATACGTATGTATGCATATTAGGAACCAACCTCAACATCATTGAGGCACCTCTGTACAACAACTGTCTTGAGTTGTTCACGTAAAAATTGCAAACCTTTCACCATGTTCAGGGGTATTCTTTTCAGCTGCATATCAAACACATCAATTTACTTATTTTACACGGAAAACATGTCTTCAAAGTTGTCATAATAATACAGTGCTATCACAATCTATAATATTATTACTTATAAGTACGTACGTATGTATGTACAGTACATACCCATTAAACATGGAGTACATACACATATGTACTAGTGCTGGGCGATACTATCGATACCATCGATAGTATCGATACCCAAAGGGTATCGATATACAGAGGGCGACTATTGGCAGTATCGCCTATAATACTGTACATGTATTATATATACAGTGTATGTTGTGAAGGCAAAATGGCTACCAGCGAGGATCGAACGTAAATATAATCTGTCGCCTCTTCCTGGTGCTACCAGCGAAGTATGGTAATATTTTTGGTTTGAAAGTAAGTATAGAAAGCTCGTCGACCGCCGCGAGGTAAGCGCCGAAAAATAGCGGAGTAGATACGGAAATGCGCTGCATACGTATAAATATACGTAAGATAACTAAGTAAAATATACGCAAGAATGTACCTGTGCATCCCTACCACCAATGTAACTTCTGAAAGTCTCTTTAGTACAGCTGTTAACATTGTAACAGCAAAGAGGTCATGCCTGAATGCTGACAGTGTTGCCATGCTGTGCTTTCTTTTTGCTTATGCTATTAGTATAACAGTGTAATGTCAATTCAAATGTAAGTATCACTTTGATTCCTAATAATTTAAATTCTACCAATACATCGGGTATATCGTGATACTCTCCTAAGGTATCGTGATATGCAGAAAAAGTCATTATCGCCCAGCACTAATATGTACATATGCAGTACACTGAGTTGTCTATTAGCGATTTTGACACACTATTCAAATCACTATAATGTGCAGGAGTGAATTTGCGTACAAATGCTACCAAATAAAGGGTTCGGTGATCAGACAGTGATGGAAAAACAAAACACACTGCCTATACGTATGTGATGAACTGTACATTGCCATATTGTGAAATGAAACAATTCTACTATTAGATACGGTGCAAACAAATCATGCAGCTGCCCTTAAATTATGTAACTTCTGAAAAATGGCTAAAGCTACAAGCACAATATGTAAAGGTTGTGTATATGTAAATACATATAAATGCATAAATGTAGCAATATTCTTGTACTTGTACGTAGGTACGTATGTACCATACCAACACATGTATGGATGCTCAGGCTTATTTCAAAGTAACTGATATTAATGTGATTATAGTACAATTTTGATAACTGACACAGAAATCATTCAATACCAGACTACTGTTCTAATTAAAATTTATTGGTCCATGGATATGTACTTACTGTGGAGATAAGTGAATGTTTTTGGTAAATTTCAGATTGTAAATGTGAACATACAGTACGCCGAGTGTTCACATGTATGTATGTACTTTACACTCTGGAACACCTACCTCTAAAGTATGCAGAGATTTACACATTGAAAGGTTAAGAGGGCATTTCAACACGGTACTCTGATCATCAACAACCTACATATGATAAAATACAATAGTCACAGCATACACCAGTGACTTTGTTTTATGCATCATTTGTGATAATTACTATTATTATCATTATACAGTGCCACTTTCTTAGTAAGCACCCTGGTTGTATGTATGTATGTAACTAAATACGCATGTACACTTAATCTGATCTCCAGCTCATGTACACTCTATGTCAGCCAGTACTGATAGTAAGTAAGTACGTACATCTGATAAGTGATACAATAATGGTGTGCTCCTTGAGAAATGTACAGACTAAGCAATTGGACTGTAGCTACAACAGAAACCTTATACAGTACATCACTAGATATGGTAATTATAAGCTTAAGGTTTCACAGTAGAGTAAACAATATCCTGTAAACAAGAGACCCACAAAATCAATTCTTGTCAACAGAAGTACTTTTCGTCAAGATTTGCTTTCTATGTGTACACTACTACAACCAACCAAATGAAGCTCAAAATTGGTGTGTGCTAAACAACAATTAGTCTGAAGGATGTTTGTCTTAATGAGTTTCTACCAAAATCATTATGCAATCACAGGGTCAAGGGAAACCATTACACGCACAGGAAGGTTAGATAGTAAACACTGCTTTCGAATAAAAGTTGAAAGGTTAAGTAGAATGTGTTAAATAATAAAATACTTAGGAAAGGCTTATATGTACAGACTACAATATCAGATACAAAGTACGCCTGTGTAATAATGGTGATACCTACGTATATCACAATGATAGGCATCAATATCACGATAACAACATGATTAAAAATTGAAACCATTATACTAAATAATGAATGAAGTTGTGTTCAGCAATGTGTAAATCAATTCAGTCAAGGTTTGACAAGTAAACAAGGAGGAAGTGTTATTATCATGACAGTACTTAACTTTCTATTATTATCCTGATATTAATGTCAAAAACAATAATTGCATTATCTAGATTATCACACGTGCCTAATATGCAGCAATTAAACCTAACCTTCATGGCAATGACTTGACGTAGACTTGCCTGCACTCGGGTATGTTCAGAAGATGCTATTACCATATGACAAAATATCCAAATATTACTCATAAGTTGAATACTGCAGATTGAGTATAACACATGTCATACACATTGTACGGGAAGAATTGAAGTATACACTACATACATGCATTACTTGTACAGTGTTTCCATAATCTACATGTAGAAACGTTATACGTATGCCACCACTCACACTTACGTAACTAACACTGAGCATTGTTTAAATTTACAATCAGGGTATAGATCGGGTGTTATGATGCCAACTGTGGTGCCAAAGCACTGTCTGTGGTGATAGCCACCAAACTTTAGGTGACAGGAATTTCTAATCACAACGAAGATTTCATAAAATCACCTCAACTGTTGACATACATATTTTAGTCAGATAATCACCAACGAAAACAATTTATTGTTAGAATTCAAGTAGAAGTAATTACTACAGTACTAGGTAGCCTTTGGTACCAAGCCATTATTCCATATGGCTAAATCACACATCTACACCTTGGTTGATCGCCTCAATCAAGCAACAGGTGTACTACAGGTACAGTAGTAATCTCAGTTTATTAGTGCTTATTGAAGAATCCATGTTCAAGCCACTGATTATCAAATTGTTTTAACAGCAGGGTGAGCAGGACAAAATCCAATCAAATTTAATCATGACTGGAATGCCCTATGCATATGTAGACATACGTATGACAGAAATTGACCTTTCATATACAATTATTGGAATCCTTTCGGTTATTGTCTGATTGATCGGTTGATGACACATTCACTACACAAAAGTTACCACAAACACAATAACACAAACATACACACATACACACAGACACAAACACACACACACACACACACACACACACACACACACACACACACACACACACACACACACACACATGCACACACAAACACACACACACACACACACACACACACACACACACACACACACACACACACACACACACACAAACACACACACACACACACACACAAACACACACAAACACACACACACACACACACACACACACACACACAAACACACACACACACACACACACACACACACACACACACAAACACACACACACACACACACACACACACACACACACACACACACACACACACAGGTGCATGATATATGTACCATTACAATTGTGAGAACACGCAACCTGTCAATTGTGAGACTTACTTGGCTTTTGCAAGATGTAAGCCAAAATAGGAGCAGGCAAACATAGTGTACTTGATCCAGTAAATATGGCATCACCTAGCATCATAAGGTATATCAGCATGAACGTATGTACATATATATGTGTACTTATCATGATACACATTAGGAAAACCTCTTGTAATGACATAATTTCACAAGATAGAGGACAACATGTATTGCGAGAGAAGGTACATTTTCACACTGAGTGTGTGCTTGATTTAATGATTCGGACCACTAATAATAAGATTTGGAATCACAATCATTGTACAAACAGTAACAGGGAGTTATGTTCAAACTCTGGGAGGAGGGGCTCATACAAACAGCCCTTCCCAGCCCCCACACGTACGCTTACATGTGTTGTGATGCGTACATTCACGCTGATTTACCTACAATTTTACCATTCAACTACTGTGACGACCCTATGTCTAAGCCGTACTACAGTGAGTTATGCCGGTCCTACACAAGTTGTCTGAATTGAACTAGGATAATTTCTTTTGGGTCTACCTGAGCCCATTTTTCCATTGAAATGTTGCCGGATTTTCGTATATACAAGGTGTGTGTATACAAGAACAATACCAAATAGTCTAGATATATATTAGTGTAGGAATTTTTGTGAAAAGGTGGTTAAAAGAGGTCACGCAAAATCAGGACGCAAGATACATACAGTAATACTACCTGTGCAAAATATCAAAAAAGAAAATGCTGTATTACCTTGTGAAGCGAAAAGTTGACTAATTCTAGTTAGCAAAGGGGGCTCAGGTTCATTCCGTTCCATGGTTACGCCTTCCGGCGGTATGGTTATAGGGCGCTTAATAGTCGCATGGCCTAAAGTAGTCCCGTTCCCAGACCCACTTTCGGACCCCATTTTATTCTGCCGGGATGGCGGCCGGAAGTGGATCTGGGAGCGAGATCTAGGAACGGAGTGTCAATGATGTAGCCTATCAGATCAAGCGCCCAGGGAGGACAAAATGATTTTTCGCGCCCAAGCAAGCATTTCGCGATTTGTCTGTTATTTTCGGTTTTGTGCTTTCATTGTCGCTTGTATAGTACCAGCCAGTTGAACTATCGTTTGTATAGTCTAGCCATGAGGTAGCGAAGCATAGCAGCTAGATAAAGAAGTGTCTGGCTGTAATGGGTGAGACCAGTGCATCTGCGGACCTTCCCTTTTCGCTCAGGGCGTCTAATTGGTCATCGTATAAGTGAATTAGGGCAATTATGACCGAACAGCAAGTCAACTCCCTAAAAGGAAGCGGATCAGGTCGCAGAGCGATATTGCAAGGTTAAACCATAAACACGCCCCCTATCGTAGGAGAACGCGAGGATGGACAGTGGCACACTGCAAGAGGTAAAGTCGTCGACGGACAACGGTGAAGACGTCGATACGAAGAGTAACGAAGTAAATGATGTTCCTGTGAGCAGTAACGGCGAGTCTAAACTGCAAGAGGGAAGCGACCGCGATAAGCTTGAAGAAAAAGTCTCTTCAAACGACAGTGAACATTCTAGTAGACCCCCAGAAGACGGGCGACAAGTAGAACATACAAGTAATGGAACAAACCAAGAGGAGCCGCCAAAATCGGAGAATGTGTCCAAAACAGAAACAAACGAACAGGTACAGGCTGTTCCCTTACAAAAATCCCCCGCCGAACCTGAGATACCTAATGAAGTTAGAAACGAATGCGAGGAAACAAAGCCCCTCAAAGACGAATCAGCTTTGGGGACATTGCAGAAGTCGAACGATGATGACACGTCAGAAACTAAACCTTTGAAAAACTCATTGAACAGCGATGGAGAATCAAAGGCACCTGAAGTAGCTGAAATACGTCAAACGAGCGAGGAGCAAAAGGTCACCGAGGAAGCTAGACAAGGAGAGAAGAGGGAAGAACCACCAACATCAGAAGAAAAAACAGTCCCTGACGAAAATGAATCACAAGACAGGAGTGTGGAATCCACAAAAGCCACTGAAGAAGCTAAACCTCAAGAGAAGAGTGATGTACCAAAAGCCACTGAAGAAGCTAAACCTCAAGAGAAGAGTGAAGAACCGAAAACTACTGAAGAAGCTAAACCACAAGAGAAGAGTGAAGAACCAAAAGCCACTGAAGAAGCTAAACCACAAGAGAAGAGTGAAGAACCAAAAGCCACTGAAGAAGCTAAACCTCAAGAGAAGAGTGAAGAACCAAAAGCCACTGAAGAACCTAAACCTCAAGAGAAGATTGATAAACAAAAAGCCACTGAAGAAGATAAAACCACAGAGTCAAGTGAAGAGCCCAAGGCCTCTGAAGGAACTAAGCCACAAGACAAGAGTGAAGAGCCAGCAACACCCGATAAGGGTGAACTTGAAGAGAAAGGTGAAAAAATGAAAGACGAAAAGGAAGTAAGGAGACAAGCAGCTGTACAAGAAGACATAGATGGCAATTCTGTTGAGAAGAAATCAGATACTAATGGCGCTGTGAACTATGGTCCTAGTTCTGGTGGTGAAACACTGATGTCTGGTTATATGGTCAAGCAAGGTACTGTACATGTATACATAGACGTAAATGTACCTTATTATGTGTGGTGTGTGTGTACATGAATACGTATATGTAAATGTGTGCAGGTGTGTGTATGTGTATGTGTACATGTGTGTGTACGTGTGTGCATGTACATGAATATGTGTATGTACGTGTATGCGTGTATATGTACATGTGTATTTAAGTGCATGCATGTACGTATGTACACGTGTGTGCATGTACACATGTGTGTATGTATGTGTGTGTACATGTTTTTGTATACGTGTGTACGTGTGTGTGTGCACATAATATGTGTGTATATACATGAGTGCATGTACGTACATGCACGTGTGTGTGTGTGTGTGTGTGTGTGTGTGTGTGTGTGTGTGTGTGTGTGTGTATTCATGTGTGTATGTGATTTTACTTTTGTCTTCACCAGGAGGAGGGATTGGTTTCAATAATTGGAATCGAAGATGGTTTGTGCTTTACGGTAAAACGCTCAGTTACTACAAGAAGGAGTCGGATGTGAAGCCTTTGAATATCATAGATTTGACCAAATCCCGTGGAGTTCGATCAATCGATCAGTGTGCCTGTACATGGCCAAAACCCTTCAATCTTGATGTCTGCTTCGGTTTGGCTGTTGAAGGTCGAACATTTTATTTCAATGCAGAAACAGAAGAAGAATACCAGTACGTTTGAGTATTCTGCATGCAGTTCATAGTATAATAATGTGAAGCCGAAATAATGACTGTAAATCGCCTTATTTTCACTGTTTCATGTGCAGATTACTTCTACTGTTATCTTGTATTGTATCCACTTAGAAAATGGACTACCGTGTTGAAGCAGCAAGTAACTACTGTAAGTGAAAATACTGGATCATTTTAATAAACACATGCAGACTGAACTCAATTCAGAACTGTGCACCTATACGTATTGGTACCAATGTTTATTTCATCAGCCCTGTCCTCATTTTGGAAATAGGACACTTTTGAACGAAAAGGAAATCTTACATATTATGATTTTTTTATCAGTAGAGAACAAACAATGGAATTCATCATGTATGTACATAGACTTCATGATATTACGTGTATTTTCACAGGATATTTAATACCTATTGTTCTTGCTCTACTTGATATAGTATGGTCATGAGGACAGCAATTTCTCCAAAGATGTTCTGGGGAAGAAACAGAGTGGTGTGTCCAAGTTGATCAGAGGGCTGTCCAGACAAAGCACCATTGACAAAGACATTCACAGTATGTGGAGATGTACTGTCACAGTGATTTGATTGCTACATTTTGTACTGTTCTCTCCACCTTTTTCATTGGTTAACAATCCTTTCTAGTTAACTTGAATGTGTGCACTAGCTGTCCATCACTTGCTCTTGTTCCTGCATGCACAGTTCTAGTGAATGATGGGAGCCTTTCACATAATATCAATGTTTTCGTTTGTTATGACAGAGTCGTCTAGAGATGAAGCCAAGAGCGAGCCACAGGTATGTGTGAAAACTACTGCATGAAATGCATGATCAGGGGGGCACGATATTTTGTCAACTGTCACAATTTTGCTCATAACGTATTTGCCCACATCTCTGATCGCAACATGGCACACTATCCAATGTAAACTTTATCTAGAATGCCTATCAGAGTAGGGTGGGATCTCCGTTAGATATGAACTGCTGGCAATTATTACTATACATTGGAAATGTTTGTGACCAAAACATTTTGCAAATCTTTGGCAAGGAGTGGTAGGGGAGGGGGTTAAAACTATTTACATATTAAATTTGACAGCTGAAGTGATTTTAGTCATTATAGTACTGCTCAGAGCCAGTTTAAGTATTATATTACTGCTTCTATTTTCTATCATTCTACTTCAAGTTGACTGCTTAATATGGCAAAATAAGCAGTTTCCATTGATAGACATGTAGTATCTGCCATTTTAGAATGATGACATCATTCGCTCCAACTCCTCCTACACATCTGTAAGGGAACAAAAATATTTGCACAATGATACATTAGTGAATACTTTTTAATGTGTCCTTGCCAAACTTGGAAAAGTTACTGGTCACAAATATTTTATGTTACAGTATATGATAGTTAATGGTCCATAGCACGGTACATTTCATAAAGATTGAACATTTCTCACATTTCTCACTTTCATTTTCAGGATAAGCTGTAATAGACCGGTGGTTTAAGCATTTTACCCACATATGTATGTTTTGTATATACGTACATACATATGTATGGCCAGGAAGTACATACGTGCGTAGTATATATGAATATTAAGGAAACATACAGGTGTAGGCAGACGATAGTCTTTGTTTGAATTCGAATTTTGTCAAAACACTGTTCATTACCATGTTCTTCCCAGTTTCCTCCTGATTGTTGTTCTAAATAAGGTGGCAACAGCTAATAGAGCGTTTAAGTGCCTTATTTTAAAACTATTTTAAGCCATTGTCAACCACCTTGATATGTGGTTTACTTGCATTGATTACGTAATCACATTTGTGGGTTACACACTAATGTATGGAACTGGTTTAGACGTGGAGTAATTGCAAAGCACTGTTGCATTCTAGTGTAACCAGGGCTAATGGTACCCATCCTAATAGACATAGGTAGTGCCTCAATCATTGGGTTGTTCAGTTTATTAACCTTAAATGAAGTCCCCTAATGTTTTATGAGATAAAGGCTAATTACATAGACATTAGCATTTAATATGTACCTATGTAAAACCTCTACATTATAGACAACAAAATTCAATTAGATGATTTGTGACGCTAGGTACTGTACATCTGTATAATATGTATTGATAAGTAAAATACAGTCCATCGTTCTATAGTCAGTATGTCGAAGGGTACACCAAATTTGTATTTCTTATCAGGAGTACTTTCTATCGGTACTGGTTGACATAGTACACATTCACTAGGGACTGAGTGAAGTGTACTTGCTAACCAGGGATATGTACTAGCCCCAGGTACTTACTAAGCAAGTTGTACTCCACTGCATTTTTCTATTAGTCTAGTGCTGTTTTTATTTCAATTGGTGTTGTTGCAAAATGTTTAACAGAGTTTTCATAACAATACATGATGATGTCATGGGTACAGTACGGTGCAAAATGGTAACACTAACCGATAACCACTAACCAATTATACCGTTAAAAGTTTTTCTTTTCCAAAAAATGCTTACAAATGAAATGTAATGATTTTTGGTAAAACGGTTAACGCTTTTCCATTAATCGTTGATTTCTATTGGTTATGGTTCGTTGTTAACAGAGACACAAGCTACTCGGAATGATCTCTCATACCCAGAAGTCTGGTAAACTGCCCTAGCTTAATGCAGAAATGATTAAGTAATCCAGAAGAAGATGGAAGAAGACAGCGGTCAAACTCCTGGAGAATATAAATGCTACAAAATAATCAGGAGGTCTATCATTAGAGCTGGGAAGACATAAGGCTGGACCTTCCACAACAGTTGGTACTGTCAGATGTTACAAATTAACAGTTCACGCTTTTCTGTAAAAGTATGTAATTAGCGGAAACATGTTAATGCTTATTGCCTAACCATTAACACTTATCTTTTAACTAAAAAGTATTGTCACCTCATTTTGCACCATACCGTACACACATATGGTGCAGGTTTGTGTGAGCTCTATTTTTGCCTCCTGACACTTGAGAAGGATTGTACTCTTTTGTCAGGATTGTGGTGTATTTTGTGTATGCAATTTCCATTTTAATATGCATAGTACATATGTAGGTTAATGCGTTCATTATTGCTAATCAGACAGTCAAAGTAAACACAAATACAATGAATCTGAATGAAGAGTACATTAATTCCATTGGAGCATTTGTCAAATGGAATAAAACACATGTTCAATCAATCGAATAATAAATGTTCCTGAAAGTACCTGTAGGTCCGTCAAGAAGTCAGCAACATTATTTGTACCAATTAGAGTCCAACTTGCTCTTTTGGAGCCTTAAAAGGGAACATTAAATCTGTACTTTATATCAGACTCTGAGGTACTTACCGTCAGGACTGGTTGGCATAGTGTACACGAGCTAGGAACGAAGTGAAGTGTACTCACTAACCAGAAGTAGATACTATCCAGGGTACTCACTACTAAGCACGTTGCACTGTACTGAACTTGCTTGTATTAATCTGGATGTACTTATTTATTGTTATATGCCTGTAATTTACACAAGAGTTGTATGCATGCGGATTCAGATTATTTGCGATACAGTAGCTGGTATCACTCTATAGATAGTCATGCATGCTGGGTTACTTAAGTTACTGTTACCTGTGGCTTAGTTGAGCATGTATTTAATGTAATAATCGTATAAAATTGAGTTATGGTTGTAGTTACAACTTCAGAACCTTCAATATCCTTCCTGTTATTGATTTTGTAGGTGAATGACACTAAGCCAAAGGGTGAGAATGAACAAACAGAGAAGGAGCCTACTCAAGAGAAGAGTGATGAGCCAAAAACCACTCCAGAAGCTGAACCACAAGAAAAGAGTGAAGAGCTAAAAGCCACTGAAGAAGCTAAACCACAAGAGAAGAGTGAAGAGCCGAAAGCCATGGAAGAAGCTAAACCTCAAGAGAAGAGTGAAGAACCCAAGGCCACTGAAGAAGCTAAACCTCAAGAGAAGAGTGAAGAGCCGAAAGCCATGGAAGAAGCTAAACCTCAAGAGAAGAGTGAAGAACCCAAGGCCACTGAAGAAGCTAAACCTCAAGAGAAGAGTGAAGAACCGAAAGCCACTGAAGAAGCTAAACCACAAGAGAAGAGTGAAGAACCCAAGGCCACTGAAGAACCTAAACCACAAGAGAAGAGTGAAGAACCCAAGGCCACTGAAGAACCTAAACCACAAGAGAAGAGTGAAGAACCGAAAGCCACTGAAGAACCTAAACCACAAGAGAAGAGTGAAGAACCCAAGGCCACTGAAGAACCTAAACCACAAGAGAAGAGTGAAGAACCCAAGGCCACTGAAGAACCTAAACCACAAGAGGGGAGTGAAGAACCAAAAGCCACTGAAGAACCTAAACCACAAGAGAAGAGTGAAGAACCGAAAGCCATGGAAGAAGCTAAACCTCAAGAGAAGAGTGAAGAACCCAAGGCCACTGAAGAACCTAAACCACAAGAGAAGAGTGAAGAACCGAAAGCCACTGAAGAAGCTAAACCACAAGAGAAGAGTGAAGAACCGAAAGCCACTGAAGAACCTAAACCACAAGAGAAGAGTGAAGAGCCGAAAGCCACTGAAGAAGCTAAACCTCAAGAGAAGAGTGAAGAACCGAAAGCCACTGAAGAAGCTAAACCACAAGAGAAGAGTGAAGAACCCAAGGCCACTGAAGAAGCTAAACCACAAGAGAAGAGTGAAGAGCCAAAAGCCACTGAAGAAGCTAAACCACAAGAGAAGAGTGAAGAACCAAAAGCCACTGAAGAACCTAAACCACAAGAGAAGAGTGAAGAACCGAAAACCACTGAAGAACCTAAACCACAAGAGAAGAGTGAAGAGCCGAAAGCCACTGAAGAACCTAAACCACAAGAGAAGAGTGAAGAACCGAAAGCCACTGAAGAAGTTAAACCACAAGAGAAGAGTGAAGAACCGAAAGCCACTGAAGAAGCTGAACCACAAGAGAAGAGTGAAGAATCCAAGGCCACTGAAGAACCCAAACCACAAGGAAAGAATGAAGAACCGAAAGCCACTGAAGAATAGAAGAGAGGAATAATACTGGAATA
>OZ026558.1:3007573-3055073 GCA_964020155.1 Chondrilla cf. caribensis | reverse complement strand
GTGACACCCCAGTATGCATAAAGTGTACCATTTTAAAGATGATGACACTATGATGTGTATTTCCTGAATATTGCATTTGTGATACACAAATACGTAATTAACCTTCGATATCAATGACTATTCCAGTACTTCAGCTCACATGCTATGTAGGCAATTTGTAGAAACCCAAAGTGTGTTTCTTGAACCCCTATATACCATTACTCCTGTAAATATTTATTGTTATTGATTGTTCTTAGGTCTGTTTCTCATAATTAATCTCATGTACAATACTTATGTATGTATGTTTGTATGCAGTATTATGCTGTACATACGTACGTACGGTACATGTTACACTATCTGTTGACGATTTGGGGTTACGAGAGCGTACTGTTGTGCAGACTGCGATAAATCAATTCAGGTGAACCTGCTCGGAACCATTTTCTGCGCGATCATGGCGAACTACCGCACCGTACGTACGTACGTATGTACGTACATTTTTCTCCGCGGGTACCAAGTGGTCAATCCGCAGGCGTAAATCGATCTCTCCGCGGGACGTTCATGAAAATCAATGACTTGCCGCTCTGCTACACAGATAACAAGCGCGGCAAGCCTGCGGAAAAATTCAGGTTTCTTGTAACATGTACTGTATGTACGTACATGCTTAATAATCTTGGTTACATGCATAATATACGTGTGTGTGTGTGTGTGTGTGTGTGTGTGTGTGTGTGTGCGTGTGTGTGTGTGTGTGCGTGTGTGTGTGTGTGTGTGTGTGTGTGTGTGTGTGTGTGTGTGTGTGTGTTTATGTGATATTATGTATATACATATGTATGCTATCATGCATTTTATGTGAAGTTCTCTTTTCTTCCTTGTACATGCAGGATAGTGGTGATAGGTCTTGCTGTTGTTTTCTTCTCTGATGACGACAACTGTACAGAAATGAACCTGTTAAAGGTGTACCTGATTGTTGTGATAGCACTTCATGTAGCAATGATGATTGTTGAATTGGCTGGATGCGTTGTTAGCAGCAGAGGGACTATAGCCAATCCTAAGCCACGAGAACGCATTTACATCATCCTTTATGTCCTATTGGCATGCTTTCTGGTGGAAATAGTGTGGGATATAATTGGCTTTGTGTGGGCTTTTGACCCGAATCTGGAGTGCTACCAAAGGCATTTCCTGCTAACGTTCATCAGATGCTTGCTGTTTTGGAATGCCTTTGCCTCTATAGCAGCTACTGCATTCCTTTTCATTCGTATTGGGGTCTGTAAAGTTTTATGGGTACCGAAGAAAATGAAATTTGAGGATGTGGCTCCAGCGGAAAGTTTTGGAGGTAGACGATTATCAAAGATCAGCAGTGATTCATTGAAAAGGCACATGCATCGCCGTAGATGGCACTGGAGAATACAAGCCCTATTCTGCTGTGTTCGCATCAGAGATTTCCAAAAATCTGTATTTAGTGAGGTGTCTGTCACTTTAAGTGCTGCTTTCAGACGCTTTCGTGGATATGTTCCGTCTGATCTACTGGCTGGGTTATTACTAGTGTCTATGGAAGAAGAAGACTGTACTACAGTAAGAGATACTGCTACTATAATCTTACAATTGAATACCTAGGTGTACAATACATTGGTGCATCTCTTTAAAACAACTTTCTAGATACGTAGCTTAGTGAATGTATGTACATATTTTTGCAGGTTTCATGTACAGCAAAACATTGTAGTCATAGTAATAATATTGTAGCTACATACTGTATGTAAATCTATTTTTAAGTAGGAAACTATTATGCTTAGATGCTCGAGATTCTAGCTAATGATAATACATTCATAATTCATCATATTGATGCCCTGTTAGACTTACTGTTGTGGGTAAAATATAATGTTCACACATACGTGGATAAGTACTTTGTTGAGTAAATGCATAAATTTTTATTATTTTAGAATGTTACGGCTAATGATAGTGAAGAAAATGAAATAGAAAAAGAACAAACTTACTGTATCCTCAAGGTATGTTCATTATACTGTAAATTTGGAAAGCAGGTTGTGTTGGGCTATATGCATACGTACGTAGGTGACATCTTAATAATAAGTTCAATGATAATCTCTGGCCATAGGAATTTCATTACACCAAATGTTTCAAAAGCTGACTGTTACATTTGTCATTAGCATTCAAGTGACAAAGGCAGCAGTCAGCTGCCGAAACGTTTGGTGGTATAAAATTTCCGTGGCTAGAGATTGCCATTGAACATATCCAATGGTACGTACATTAGTATTCTAATGTATGGAATCTGCCCAACCTGCCTAAGTAGTGAAAGTACTGTATCATGATGATGATGATGTGTGTATAAGTACAGTACATGTTCCATTATGTATTTTCATGGTCAGAATGGATTGATTTGCAATCAGTGTATGCAGAGTCTCCCATTGTCTGTTCTGCAGAAAGGATGTAAGGCATTGAAAAAACTTCCGAAGTACTTTGCTCATGCAAGTGCTATTTATGGTTATCCATGCTACTTGCAGTCAAACAAAGTTATTGGCCCTACGAAACTTCTCCAAAATTGGTATGTGTTGGTACAGATGTGCAAACATGAGTGTACTGCATGTATGTATATATGTATGTGTTATATACAGGAAAGTCATATTGTAAAGTATGCAGTTAATTGTAGTAAATGCATATAGAAAAGTATGCGATTTTAGCAGAAGTATCATACGCAGGTATTCCACTACCGTTATATTACCTTTGGGAAGAATACACAGGGAACGAATGGCTGATGTTCTTATGAGGGATCAATTCCCTGTGTATTCTTCCTGAAGTGATATATATAAATAGCATGTATCCTGATTAGCCACTTGTTGGTATTTTGGCATAATATTATTATAGCTAATTGATTATTAATATTCACATCTGGGGATCTCACTAATACATACGTACGTATATAGAATATTTATCCCTGTTGATCTCTTTGATGTTGCTACTACTTAGGATACATGTGTATATGGATGATATACGTATGAGTGCATTTCCATATCCAGTTGTCATAAAAGGAATGCCGTGGGAAGTGATGACAACATTACTGGTGATAACGCCTGTCGTTGGAATCTCACTGCTCTGCTGAATATGACTGGATTGAGGAAGGAGGACCTCCTGTTTGTCCAGTTCCAACCAGAGGTGAGAGGAACTCATCATTGTGTATTATTGCATACTGGCTTGTTGGTTCAAAGGTTTGCACCCCTGCATACTTATGTATGTCACCTTACTTTCTTATGATTCTATCAATGAAGATATATTTGCCAGCATTTTATGTGGCTGTTGATCACAAAGAGAAAGCCGTGGTCCTGTCCATCAGGGGCACTAAGACAATGCATGTAAGAGAGTTCAAGAGTAATATAAAACCCTCACCTTTAATGCAGTCGTATGTATTATACATGTTTACAGGATCTCCTAACTGATTTGGCAGCCCAACCCACTGTAGTGTCCAGTGAAAATTGTGAAGATTTTCACGCTCACACGGTAAGCCATATATACACCTCCAATGCAATCACCTGTTCTGTTTACAATCCATGCACACTATCTATACAAACCTGTGCTTGTCTAGGGTTGCTTGGAAGCTGCACAGGCTATACTATTCAAACTGAAAGCAGAAGGCATCTTGGATTCAGCATTCACGTTATATCCTGTAAGTTCCTTTGTACTGAGGAAGATGTTGAACGTGTAGACATACTTCAGCTTGTTTATCTGTTCAGAACTATGAGTTAACGATTACTGGCCATAGTTTAGGAGCAGGAACTGCAGTGATTATTTCCATCCTGATGAAGACTGTGTATAAGAATGTGCACTGTTATGCATTCAGCCCTCCCGGAGGACTACTGAGGTGAATATTCCCTTGATATGCATTATTACTACATGTCGTATTACATGGATGTATTTCAAATGCACCATAACGAATATTTGATATTACTTTGTTTACTCTTGCAATATCAAGTACGTAAGTGCCTATGTATGTGTGAACATGTTTCAACTAGCCGTTGAATTCAATATTGTTTTGCATGGGGGTATGGTGGAATCAAGCTCATTCAAGGTTGTATATTGAATTATTCTAATTCCAATTCTAATTTAAAGCAACTCACTGTTCATCCATAACACAGCTTGATAAGAGTAGTAATATTAGTATAATATTGTTTCATTTAGAAAAATACATCTTAATAAAGTTAATGATTTACCACTGGTAGGGCTGTAGCGAATTTACAACTTATTGTACCAGAGGTATTTTAGGCACAGCATTAAGACTAGTGCGTGACATTAACTTGGTTTGTGCAATAGAGGTGGAAATACCATGCAGTTTCATTCAGGATGACACACTATTGAAACAGTATTGAATGTCCCTGTTTTGATCAATGTCCACATACTGAAACAGGGACATTCAACAATGTTTTTATGTTGTTTTCTACTTGAGGAAACTGGCATTTCCTTCAGTAAAATGTACTGTAGTCATTCTATCCGAGTTTGTGGGTTTTCATTGCATGACACAATGTACCACATATACATACGTATACTCCTTTCCTCTCTATTGACAGCGAAAATGCTGCTTCTTTCACAAGATCTTTTGTGACAACTGTTGTTCTTGGAGATGATATGGTACCTAGGTATGTGTGTATTGACATGCAAGCATATCCATATATACACATGCTCTTAGACGTATGTAGGTACGTATGTGTACCTCTGCAGTATGTATATAAAAACAGGTAATAGACAGACTATATATTTGACAAATTGATTCCTAACAAATTTGACATAATATGCTAAGATAAACATAATTATATTATTGCGTGGACATTCTACAAAGATGGTGCCAGTGCAATATACGTGATATTGGATTGTTTACAATGCAATATTAAATATGTGAGTGCCTATGTATAGATGTTTTCCAATAATTTATTCATAATTGATGCAACAACAGTTTTCATACAGTGCAGTCAAGAACACCTACGGTAGGCGCCAAAATAAACTTTGCGTTCCGTTTCGTACAGACGAATACGAAACGGTCGAACGGATCGTTCCGTTTTCGTCTTTTTTCCGTCCGTCCGTACCGTTTTGTTTCGTTCTATTCCTCAGAAAACGAACGGTGTTGATCAACGCTAACTAACACATAACTTTATAAACGTGTGTACATTTCGTCGTGTATCATTCAAGTCCGATTTACGTACTTCGGAGAGACGTGCGATGAAGCAACCATAGTCTACAGCCATTATAGAAAGCAGAGTATTGTAGTTCGCTATTCAAATGGCATCAAATCACCTACTATCCAAGTTTTTTGAGAGAAGAAGGAATTCGTACAACAGGGATGGATCATAATATGTAAATTTATCAAGAGGTGAGTTCATTGGATCGATCGATCGAGAAACGCCATTTTCTTCATTCCGGAAGATGCCTCCACTGCTTAGATGAATCCATTTGTGGTAATTTGTGGTAGTTTTATTCGGTACTAAAGCGATGAGACCTTTATAACCGAATATCTAGCCAAATCGTTCTGTACTTTGATCGAATACGTTCAAATCAACACATTTCGTTCTCTCCGTCTTTTCGCAAGTTCCGTTTCGTTCCGTTCCGTTCCGTTTTCGTTTTTTTTCCGTAGGCAAAAAGTACGAAGGTGCGTTTAGACGGAACGGAACGCAAAGTTTTTTTTGGCGCCTACCGTATATGAATACAATTAACTCATTCACTGAAACTGCTATGGGACCATTTTGTTGATGCAGTTGTTGTATTATGAAGATTATAGTTTATATTATTATTATTATGTCTAATATTTTACAAGACATGTTGCTCTGGTAACCAAGTGGGAACTATTACATAATGATCAATATCTTTCCTTCCATAATGGCTACATTTCTGCTGTATCAAAGTATAATCCATCAGATACTACCATAGACTGTGCTGTACAAAGAATATTAACATTTGAAGGAAAAAGGTCCTGGGGCATTCATTTCAGCTTAAGTAAACACATTAGTTTAGCACCCATTACTGTATAGTCAACTCCCCTATGTACGTACATTGTGACATGGTTGTCTTCCCTCGATCCACATAGGCTAAGCCTCCAATCCATGGAAGACCTTGGCCAACGAATACTGTATGCCATCAAGTCCTGCGACTTACCAAAGGTTTGTGCTCGTCTGCTTAATGTATCATTAAAAGTATTTTATTTTGTCTTGTTTGTTATGCACTAATGCACTTCTGTTCAGACATACACAGTACAGTAAATAAAGATGTAGCAAGTTGTGTATATAATATAATTACATGTCTATGTAATTCGAGCAGATTTAACGATTGTTACATTTTACCTCTCTATTAATGACAGTTTGGGACCTCAATATTAATTCCTTATTATAGACGTTTCCTTGTTTGGGGGCCATTTTAATACACTACAGTGCTACACAGACAATGGTGTCCGGGTCATAAGATTTCCTTTTTTATAGGCTTCTTCATATACTGGAGGGGATTCACTATATTAGTTATAACACACCACCACCACGTCATTAATCATAATTAATACTATCTATGTTCAGTTCATTTGTTTGTTTGTTCACGATTCGGGCAAAACCTGCTACACAGGGCACCACCAAACTCTCAGGGATTATGAAGTACGGTTCGGGAAGTGTCCTCCATGGGTTAAAATCGACTGTCTAACTGTCCATGTGGGGAAAACCTTCCATTTCTGGTTTTTCCTTCACAGCTGATGGCCATTTTTAATTATCATTCCAGTGACTTCCGGTTATCCGGTGATTCAATTGGCTGTCGTCCAACAATCAAATCTTAAACTTATCGCCGTTATAGCAACTACCCTCTGTTGCCACCAGCGAAGATGCTTCAAAAGTGGCTGGGCCCGACTCGATTGTGCACAACTCACCATACCAGGAAGCCGCCGCCCCTCTAGTATAAGCCTATGAAGAAGGAAATCTTTATGACAGGGACACGATTGTCTGTGTAGCACTGTAGTGTACTAAAATGGCCCCCCAAGGCGGACTTCCTGGCTAGTTATTAATAATCATAATTCTCATGTATTGTGTTACCTCTCTTTCATCCAAGTATATCAAGTTCATATTATATACCATATCAAGTTATGCTGTATGACTATGTATATGTACACTATGCAGTAGTAGTAGTAATTCATTACTTGTCTAAGCTCTTGTTCTCCACGCATCTAACACTTTTTACTCTGCAGTACAAAATATATCTGAGGAGCCTGTTGTACTGGATGGGGTTCAAGCAAGGAGGGGCTAACATTGACCATTCTACCAAGCCTTTACTGAACGTATCATGTGAGACAGGTTCATCAGATGAGATGGATATGGTGAGTGGGAAAAGAGCACTCCCCGTCATTCTTGACAGACAAGACCTTCACTTACCTGGAAAAATCCTTCATATCCGAACCAGCTCTTCAAAACGGCAAGTTACATACATTAATGCATGTATGTTTACTAATGTTGTGTTTGTACACAGTGGTAAAGTACATGTGCTTGTACTTTATCCAAGTTGATGCATTGTGCATATATTAACACAGGGAGGTACTGCTAGGGATATTCAGTCACTGTACATATGTACTAGTGCTGGACGATTAATCGATTAATTGACTAATCGATCAATATTCATTTCAAATCTGATTATCAATAATAGTGCAAGCAAATCGATTAATCACAGGAAGCAATTAAGTGAGTAGACCAGGAAGCCACCCCCACCTTATTACCCAAAACCTTCACTCCACGGTTTCAATTTCGTACTTCAAGAGTACCTGAATAGTGAAAAAGGCTCTTAGGACTTCACTTCATGCCTATGGGATGACTACTCAGTCTAATAAAGTGGGAGTGGTTTCCGGTTACGCCCACTTAATTACTTCCGGTGATTAATCACTCAGACACTGTGTACTGATTATTGATTTGAAATTTCAGCCGATTCCCAGCCCTAATATGTACATACACGTGTGCGTACGTACATATGCATATGTACAGTTAACCCTTGTTAATCTGCCATTGCTTTATATCCACCAACCATTTGTATCCGCCACAATTTCCCAACATCATTATAGTACGCAAACAGTAATGTGAGCATCCAGTTAACCTGCCCAATTCATTAAACAGTCAAATTTTTCAAAAACAAAATGTGGTAGATTAACTACAATTCACCATACACACATTTCCTTCTCAAAAATTTGTTCCGTGCCTTCATTTGTATAAATATCTCTTTGTCTGACACAATTTCATATAGGTACTTTTGATTTATTCACTGATTTGACCTATTACATATTATAAAGTCCATGAAGGATACAATACTGTATCAACAAAAAAATGCATTATTATAGTATTATTGTTTTAATCATTGGCACTATACTCTTATGAAATTGTACCATTATATCACTGTTTCAGTTGTTTTCAATGGCTTTCAAGAAATGTTTATCAAGCCATTTGGGCCGATCAGGGAAATTTTTCAAAAATTTCCATCACTTCCAAGATGTGGAACCACCATAAAACAGAAGTCATTCAAGAAGCTTTACAAAACCTTGCACTCCAATAGAATTACCTTGCAGATTCCAGCATTTACTGTACATACGTACGTACGTAGCTGTCGTATATAATATTGTCTATTGTGAATATGTGCTATCATGACATTTTACTCTACTATTAAAAACTATTAAATACTATTAAACATAATTATATATTGTACATATATTGATATCATTTCATATTATTATGTATTGTATAGTTCATTATTGTATATGTAGCTATGTATTGTGTATTTGGTCATGACCATGTATACCACAAGTATTATCAGTAATCTCATAATAATATAAAGAACCAACATACATATAATATTGTAGATCTTCATCAAATACATATATTATATGTCACAAGTCTCTAGCCCTAGATGAATACCAGTTTTGATTTGTTTACTATGAAACTCTGGCTGTTTGTTATTGAATGGTCGATCTGTATATATGATTTAAATCAGGACTGCATAATACTTTAGAATAATAACAATAATAATTTATAGGTGCAATTACAATTGCCTGCATGCATGAGTAGTCTACATGCATGCCCAATGCAGGCTGTGTTAATATGACATCAGCTTATGTATGTGACTAGCCAGAGCATGCGTAATCGATCTACAACTGTCAGTGTAATAGACATCCTATAGCTTTACGTGTGATCTGTGTATGTAAAATCTCACATGAACTGCATCGATCTTAGTGTGATTCACAACAGCCTTTGTAATCTTGATATTACTTTCATTAATTAGGTTTCGAGTTCCATAACTACCTATAATAATTATAGTATTATATAATCTACATCAACCTGTATACTTCTTAAAAGGAATTGCAAGCTACATCTGCCTGTGTGATGCATATTGTTCTGTGTACTGTACAAATCCTGTAAGATTTACATCTGCCTATAATTATACATCAGCCCGTGTATGTACCCTAAAGCAGGCCCCATAAACTACTTTCCAGAGAATACAAATCAACTTTTACAATTCAATTGCAAAAGCTAATTGATTGGAGTTGAAGTTGATACATAAATAACATAAATACAGTAGTATTGTACAATATTGCATCTGTATAATATATTATTTGCCAGTCAAATTGCATGCATGTGCAATTTATACATCAGCTTAGAGTGTATCTAAATCAAATTGTGTATACAATTATTAGCCTGTATAGTCTACAAAGGACTGTCAGCTCTACAACTGCATGTAGTGTACATCAACCAGTGTGATTCACAAAGCCTGTGTAATTTTCCAAGGACTGCAGCTGTAAGATCTATACTAACTGTCTGTGTATTAATCCACATTACCCGTGGGATCTATAACTGCATATGTGAACTTTAACAGCCTGTATGGTTAACAGCAGCCAGTGAAATCTACAAAGAGTCTAGGATCTACACCCAACTGTGCCATGTGCATCAGCCAGTACAATTCTCAACCACTTAAGACTATAAGTGCATGATTAACATCAGTCTGAGTGACAACCCTTTGTAAATATTAATATTATGTATATCAGTAGGTTGTGAGATCTATACAAGTGCCTAGGTGATGTTCATATATTATATGTAAGCCAGTATGTTGTACAACAGTCTGTGAAAAGTACATCAGTATGTGTTATGTACAACAGTCTGTAAGAGATGCAACTATACGTAATATTACGTATAATATACCTATGTGACCTACATCAACCTGTGGATGCATAATCATAATAACTGTTATAATTAATGCCATCAGCTTGTGTGAATCACATGCAGCAGCTTATGTTATTCACGATTCACTGTAGCCCATTGTATCCAACTTATTACAGACTATACTATGTACAACTGCCTACTTGTGAGATCTACAATATTGCATATCATGTATATATGCGTACATCAGCCTGTGTATTTCACAATGGCCTACATAATGTCATAAGATATCACATCAGCCTGTGTAAGCCTATACATAATATATGTACAGTAATGTGTGGATTTACTATTGTCGGAGTGATGTACACAATTGCAAGCTGTAGCCTGGGTGATCTAACGAATTAAGCCTTTATAATGTACAAAAACCTATAATGTTGACAATTATTGCCTGTGTTACGTGTGTTATACAATTCTCTGTATGTGTAATCTACATCAACCTGTGTGATTTACAACAGCTGTGTGTATTCTTTGTACATCACAATGTCAGATTCACAGGCACCCGTGTAATTGTCACCAGCTTGTGTCACTCATATCTATGGCCAGTGTGGTCTTCATAACCCTAGACCTGCATAATCCACTACGTAAAGCCAGTGTAGTAATACAATAGCCTGTAAGATTGGGTAAGTAATCTCCATTACTCTGTGTTCTTCACTACAGCCTGTGTGGTCTACATAGCCCTAACTGATTCACTATGCCCAATGTAATAATACAACATCTAACAGGCATGTCTGATCAACAACATCAATGTGATTCATATGACAGACTATAACATCTACAATTAAGTGTATATAGGTTCACTAACCCTTTCCACACATGACACATGTACATATATTTCACTTTAATTTGTGTATGTACGGATGAAATTAATTCAATTCCATTCAATTAAATTCAATATACCATGCATAGGGTTAGTTTACAACTAAAACAGTTTATGTCACTGTCTTTGATCACGAGATCACTCCAGAAGGAGAAGATGCAATAAACTGTTCCATCAAGGATACTCCTTTTGTACCTGCCTTGCTACAATAATGTCGAAAAGCACTATTCAGCCCAAGACCTTGCAAATATTGGGCGTATTCCAAGTACACACTTTCAACAAGTACCTCTAATAATGTGTTAAGGACATGTAAGCATCAGTTATTACCCAATTACGAAGACAGCAGGCAAAATAAATACATATTATAAGACTGGAGCAAGTTGAAGTTGAGTGAATGAAATTTGCTTGACAACTGATTTATCTCCTTTAGATGTGGTATTGTGCAAAATGTTCTGATTACAGTACTGATTAAATGTATACCTCAAGGATAAGGTTAAGGAACTAATTGAGCTGAGAAGGTCTTTAGCCAATAGGTCAATTCACAAGGTACCCAGTAAACTGAACTATACTATGATACATGCACACTAAGCACATGTAGTTGGCTTGTACTCATGGACTACTTGTGTGTACTTGCATTAATTAGCACTAATTTACATCAAAGAATAACACAATTATCACTAGTTTACACAATGACAGGTGCTTTAAGTTTATATGCATTTGAAGTTAGAATAGACCAGAAGTCTAGTGACATGATCCTGTGGTACCTCTGGATATGGGAGTACATCCTGGGGTTACCCGAGGTATACCACACTAATAAAGATCCAGTATCTCTTGGCAAATATAGACAATTACAGACATGTACTCAAAGTGATAGTTCAGCACATTGGTGGACTGCGTGAACAAGTACACACAACACAATTAAGTTGGACAGAGAAATTGCAAAAAGGATACTGGCTTGCTCTGTGAGGAGTCCCCACTGCTGACAGATGTCGGCAAACAGTGCAGCTACATCAAAATATCTCATATTGAAAAGAGTTTCTATCACCCTTTCAAAATGGCCCAATGACAGAAGGATCAAAATAGCCTTCTGCTTTTGATTCACAGAAGGTGAGATCAGGTGATCCACCCAGCGGCATATGACTTCTGCACATTCCTTCTCTTGTAGACATATCTGTAATGTGGATACAGAAATGATATACTATCAACAGTAGAATACATACATTTGTCAATATTACAACAATGTCATATAAAAAGTGTTATGTATATGCTTATTGTCACACACACACACACACACACACACACACACACACACACACACACAACACACACACACACACACACAACACACACATACACACACACACACACACACACACACAAACACACACACACACACACACACACACACACACACACACACACAACACACACACACACACACAAACACACACACACACTCACAAACACACACACACACTCACATACACAAGAATAATATGGCCAAAAGGACAATTATTAATTACATATCGGTTATATTAATTCACAATTATTAGGGATTTATGGAAGGTGGTGGATTAATGGCAGCTTAATCAAGTCACATACATTACTGGTTTGAAGACAATAATATACATAACTATGGACCATGGTTCCTCAATTATTAATATTACAATGTAAAGACAATGTGACATTGAAGCAAACCTTTGCCAGCCAGGCAGCCAAGGTCCACTCTCCATATGTTTGCATGTAACGACAAGCATCCAGACCTTTACCTGTCATACACAGCAATTGAGCTCCTTCTACATGTACAAGATAATATATTATGGTATACAGTTCTCAATCATTTTAATGATACACAGTCAAAATTCCATGGCCTTTGTTAGGTAATATAGCATTGTTCACCTGTGCTAACAATGCTGTGTGTGACTTACTATTTTACACAGAAACATACCACATAGCAACTAAAGCACCTCCCATAATGTATTTCTAACCTATGAGCTGTGAGTTGGCAATCAGATTGGTAGCCACCAGTTTAACAGTACTTTGAGAAGTTGCACTGCATTGGACAGCAGTCGACAAACATGCCTTCAAAGAGTCACTGTAGTAGAAGGGGTGGGATGAATCGGTTTCCAACAGCAACTGGACTGCTCTATCAACCTGCACAAATGGACAAAAATTACATTGAATGGCCATATGTGAAGTAAGTACAGTACAAAATTGAAGGATTGCTTTCTATATATACAACATACAACTACACATCAATCAAACAATATCATACTAATGCTGAATTGCTATAATATGCAGTTGTACTTGCACTACTGGTAAAACAGCAATTGTACTGATTTTGTCATTTAGTTTCAAATATGAAACAAAGGATCAATAAAAATGAGAAAGATGATCTTATTCACATTGCATCATAAGAGTGAAGAATACAAGGGCAAGTAACAGTCAGTTAAACTGTTTTCAAAGGTAACCTATTGTACGTAAAGGAATGCTCCGTGCTCAAATGAAGTCAAGTTACAGGTGACATTCACTCAATACAGCTGTTAGGCACATACATATGTGAGCCTTACCTGTCCAAGGAACAGCAGTCTGTCAACACACTTCTTGGTTAGCTCATAATTAACACGCTTGGCATCATGGATACAAGTGCGATAAAGCTCCACCTTCTGTATGTACGGTACATCACATTGGAACATAAAATAATTTCTATTCATATCACAGTTGAGTCAGCAACATAGATATGTGCAGCGATTAGTTGTACAGAAAAAAATCAAAAATATGGTAGGTATGAACATACGTATGTACATTATTCAAATCATTGAAGGTAGTAAACTGTATCATTACTACCCAAAGTGCGCATTCACTGTATTTACACACCTATAATCAAAAATGCTCAATACATGACATACAAAAGACCTCAAATATTTGATATTATGAAGCACTACAGTACCTCTTAAATAATTATTCAGTATGGCTATTGGGTATCCACTTTGCTCTTCTAAGACGTCATTAGTGCAATATTCAGTTGGCAGTTTAGAGCTATCATTATGATGACAATGCTACGAGACAACCTAAGGATAGACGATTTTGCAAATTTTGACTAGCTGTGACCTCTCTGATTGATGGGGCCATAAAAGATTGCTCATGATCAATGACAAATTCAGGTGAGGTAAGGTGTAAGGGAAGCAGTAAAAGCTGACCTTTGTATTGATTGTTGCTGTCTACCAGCAGTGGATCAACATTATACACTACAAACAGCTAGCTACAAACAACTTCCCACAAATTCTTACAAATACATTTACTATGTGTTTTATGATCATAGCTGATTTCACACTGGCTTTTCAGTAGAAGGTTCCACATCCACCTACAGCTGTATACATCACTGACAGTATTATAAACACTTGATTGATTGCTCCATGAATTCTGTCAACATGACACAAGCATTGATATAGTGGGGCGTTTCAATGATACGTACCTGTTACAACCACACTTACAATTATTGGATCAGTTATGAATTTGTTAACAGACGTCCCCCCTCAGACTTCAACCAGATCACAGTGGGACTCTCACTCATCATAAGCCTCTGCCTGTACCCGTCCACAAAGCATGGGACCACAATACATGCAGCTGCACGTCATCATAAAAGGGGGCATGTTTGCCCAATGGTGGAATACATTTGACCGCTGTCTGGCTTACATATACCCCCTGTGCACCTTAATCCTATCATCCACACTTCGGTACGCTTGTCCAGTTATGGAATAAATTTGGCAAGCCAAACCGCTATCCGGTATCCACCCTATGGTAGTCTATCCTATTCCCATATATTTTACTCTTTCAATCATCTAGCTCTGCAGTGGGTGGGTGGGAGCAGTTTAACTTCTACCCTGTTTCATCTGACTAATCTTCCAGCTGATGTGTTGACAAGACTGTACCTTGACCCGATTCCAAAAAGGTGCCAATTTCCACACATACATCCTGCTCATTGTGCCTTGACTGGGAAGCCATATGCAATCATTCTTATGCACACGACTGCCTGGGCATACACAAACGCATGTACACACAAGACACACACCCACATACACACACTGGGGACACTCATTTACATCCACTCACACACAAGGGGGATGTTCGTTAACCTCTGCCAACACGGTTGAATTAAGATTGATGTGCAATCTAAATTATTGACTGTGGGTAAGGCACACCTAACCAGACTAAAACTGGAATATCGGGTTTGAGGAAATGGTTGTTGAAAAATACAGTAGTGGGATTCAAGGAGCCTCCCTGTATGAAACTGAAATTTAGTGGCAGACCCTGGGAGATAAATGACTGCACACATTGGAAGATACAAAGCAGTTGGTTGAAGACCATCAATTCCTGAAAGAAATTCAGGATACTTATTTCAATGAATCTTACTACTTTGATAGCATCAACTTGATGAAATTTATGGACAGTATTTTTGACATGTTTACAATACGTGTACATAGAGATTGAAGCCAAGCAAATCATGCTTCATATATAGGCGGATATTGAAGTCTGTTGTATACAGTACTATGACCTGGGTATACTGTAAATTTCTCAACAAAGCAAGCTTCTCAACATACGTATATATGTATGTAAGAACATACTAACTAACCTTGAATATGCGTGAATCCAAGAGAAAGTCATGGCAGAAGTCAAGCGCTGGTACCAAAGACTCATGTTCCGTGTCAGCTTCAAGGATGGCTGCTTTGACTTCTTCACTACTTGGAGGCTTTGACTTATTCCCTCCATCTTCTGTGAAAACACTGTCATTCTGCTGGGTAATTTCCAATTCATCCAAGGCCATGAGTAAATCGACAACATTCTTTATTGAACTTGTGGAAGGAGTTTCATTTACCCGCTGAACAGGGTCTGTCACTGAACTGGACCTTCTATAAAGATCCTTGAATACCTTACAAGGGAGAAAATGGAAATATACCATGTGTATTCCATAGATATACACCTGCCATATCTACACAGAAGGACATTCCTATAGTGCGAACCAGTCGGGTCTAATTTTAAACAGAGGAACAGTGTGCATGCACAAAATGTAACCATGAAAATTTCTACTCTTCCATAAATTGTTTATGATAAAAAGATGGACAAAGCAACTGGACAGAGGGATACAGTAGTCAAACTAGGGACTCTGAACACCAACACAAGAATTACATAGCTGACTTCATATAATTATGAAGTTCTTACTTTGTAATGAGATTTACTCAATCTCAGTCTTTCTCTAGACATGAAAAATACAGCAACCTTCCAGAAGTGATAATCAAATTCATCTCCAAACAAGCTGTAATAAAGGGACACAGTGTACATGTGTGCACAACAAAGACAGAATACTGTACAGTAGCAATACAGTTTAGATGTTTAGATCAATTTATTCGGTGCAGACATATTCATCTCTTTTCTGTGAACTATGTTTGTACACACATATGTACATATGTACAAATACATAAAAAGAACTACTTAATTGTTTCAGCAAAGGCTGAAAATGTGGTTGAAATAAATGGTGAGTGATGTGTAAGAGCTTGAACCTATATAATATATATAACGTGATAGTATGCATCAATATTAATTAATTATTAATATTTAATTAGGTTTGGGCTTTAGACCCATAATGTGATATTCACTACATGGCTGTTAGGATACACATACGTAGCATGGAAGCATAAATCTTATGTGAAAGAAATAGAAATAGTTCAGGCACAAGTGCTTCTGTATTGCCGAAAGCAATAAATGGAATAAACTTCCCCAACAGAGAAAACAACTCACCGTGCAACTTGTAGACATCTTTCTGCAGTCCCCAGATTTGCATGAAATAGTTGATCTGCAGTTTCTCTGTTGAAATGAATACACAGTCACATGTAGACATGTTTACATACCATATATGGTGTGTGACGACCAAAACATTTATCACTAACATACTACACATCCAACATGTGCATGTATGTAGATACTGCTAAATTGAAATGAATCCCATTATAGTTAAATCGTAAGACACATAACAGCATACTGTACATATCACATACATTTGGGTGGCATCTGTAGTCAAATGCTGAATAACACAACTAACAGGCTGGCTACATGCACATATCATGAGTAGTCGATAACCTATATTTCACTGACTCAGGTAATGTTGTAAACTGCCTCAAGGCCTCCTCTTCACTGGTATCCGAAGTCTTTGCTAGCATCCTGTATAAGCACAACAATGAATATGGCAATATCCAATGACAGCATAATATAAGCATAAAGGTATTTAAACCAACTAATATAAATAAATTCGACGTATACAGGTACATATGTAGTAGATAAATCCCTCCTTGGATAGGTACACGGGAAATGTACTCATTGCAAAGACTAATTGACCGACGGCGCAGCCCGAGGTCAATTAGTCTTTGCAATGAATACAATTTCCCGTGTACCTATCCAAGGAGGGATTTATCTATTATGTATCCTGGCAACTCAGAACCAATTACATTTTGTCAAAAAGTGTATCAAATTAATCAGGATTTGTCGAAAAGTGTATCAACTTAATCTGGATTTGTCGAAAAGTGTATCAACTTCATCCGTTCTGAGCTAGTACACGGGGAATGTACTTAAGTCGGTTCCTTTGATGTTACCTTCAACCAGGATACATGTATGTATCTATGCACAAATACACATGTACAGTATGTAAAGACACATAAAATTCACTGGCTGTCAGGAAGAACATATTTTCCCTTCCAAGACTGGTGCTGTAAGAGAGTTTTCAGCTTTAGGGAAGTCTGAGGTAAGGTGGCTTGAGGACAAAACAGAGGGTCTGCATACTTATACACCACCATTGGCGACTGGCACTGCTTCAGCTGGAGATCCCAAATCTGAATGACGCCTCCGCTTATCAGCAACACTGGCTTGTCAGAATTAGCCCACTCAGCATTCTCAACTGATGGCTGATCTTTGTTCCACTTCATCTGAGCAGTAATGCTATCCTACAGTACATACACAGACACAACATAAATGAAGTACAAAGACAATACATGTTCATAGCTTCTATCCATAATTGTGTCATGATAGGCAGGTATATCAAAAGGAAAAAGCAGTTCTTAAAACCTCTACAACACACTAGTTACCAATAGAGCACACTTGCAATCACTCCTTTCATTAACTGATCATACCAATTTCTTGCCACCACCATCAGCTACAGCAAACCATGGAGCAATAACAAAATTGCCATCCCATGACACAAGCTAGTTACATACGTATGTCCCTTCCAAACAGGAACAGTTATACGTAGCTGAACAATGTACTGTTAGGCAATGAATTGACAAATTTAATAACAATGACCTGCTATGAGAAGTGTACGATAACAAAGGGATATGTGCAAATAGTGCAGATGTTGGCAAAGTTTGCATTTGCTCTGCCCCCATGATATACCAGCCACATATATGACCACAGGCTATGCACATGACACAATATATCATTTACATACATTTAATCTCAAAATACTCACCTCCAAAGCATTACGGATGTCAAGCCGGTTATTGTACAAAATCAATAGTTTTAGATTTCCCTTCCCAGGAGCGAAACGCACTTTTTTGATGGCTCCTTTAGAAGTGGGTACTATCCTGAAAACGGCAGAAAAGAACTATGAATAACGCTATTATTCAGAATCAGTCAACAGTAATAATCATACCTGCTTTGCGAATTTCTGACATCATAAAACACAATTTCTCCATCAGATGTGCCACATACCATAAGCTCTGGCTTCCAGGAAACAGAAGTGATACTTCCTACACCAAACTACAAACACATACAATATGAATGGTGAACATGTTTCTAAGAGTGGGTTCAGCTGCAAATAAATTCGATACACATAACAGCAGGCCTAAAAATTACACACTAAGTATAATATCACATCTATACTAGTAACATGTTAAGACAAACTGTAAGGGAACCACAAATTTAGTACTTAGTTAAGATCTTCTTACTATCAGGGATTACTTATTGTAAGTACGTATAAAGATAGCAAATCAAACAAAGCACAAGAATTGGTTCATGTTAGAGAGCAACTTGTCTTAGCGAGTTCTGATGTACGCAAAGGTTTGTTTTGAACAGCATGTACTGCATTTTTGCAACATAATGACTTGTGTTAACATATGCAATTAGCTGTTAATTTGTGTTAGTACAAACGTACATGCAGTGGCGTTTGAGTTAGATTCTTGAGTTTGCCTCCCTCCACAGAAACCTGATATGTGGACCCGTCTTTTCCACACAGGGTGAGGTATTCAGTTGAAAACTGAGGAGAGGGCTTTTCAAGCTCAGAGGTTAGGTTCATATCTTCTGCACTGACTCTGCTCTTCAATGCCCCACCTGGGCGGCTCAGTCCGGTGACTGTCCATTCCTACATATTGGCAATTGTACACATGTAAAAAAAATCTCACTTAGTGTACATAGACCTATGTGCAGAAATGTATACATGAATACATGCACATACATCACAGTGTAAATATATCTGAATAAACACAATACCCTATAGCCGGAAATATGGGTGGGGGGTTTATTTTGGAGAATTGGCAATTCTTGAATCCACAACCAAATTAGGGTTCAGAAAAGCATATTCTTATGATGCAATCCTTACTTCATTTAAATGTATTATATTCATAGGATATGAATATGGCTATAAACTAACAGAAGGCAACCGGCAGAGTTTGAATTTTCCTCAAATCGCCGAATATTCTTCTCGACAGTATTTCCCGCTACACGGTAGTCTTTATTTAGCAACTAACATGGCAACATTAAGGGTGGGCAGTAATATCATAGGATATCTGATGTATGAGTAAGATCGGTATGTACATATATGTACATATGTGTATCGATGCATGGTGATAAATTAAAATAAGCAATATCTAACGTTGTCTCTCATTGATCCTGGGTGCACATCTACGTAAGTACAGTGTATGTATACAATTTCGCAACTCAGCTACATAGAGTATGATAACACAATGATCATCCTCTTAATGGATAAAGACTACATTGAGATAGTGTCAATCAATCATCACTTCTACAATCATAGCCCAAACTAAGATCATTGACACAATGTCTTAGCGAATGGGAACTTCAAAATGGGAGACTGATCATAATAACTAGGATGTCTGCTAGAATAGAATTACATGACCTCATATTTGCCCTGGCTTGTACTCTATTCTTGATACTGTCCTCGTAACAGGGTAATAACTAAATTTTGACACAAAAACAATAACACATGTGTTATACTGACCACAACAGGGAACAAGATTTGTATTCCTGTCAGCTCCTTCAACAAAGTGAGAGATTCCAAGTTCCACAGCTCCATTGGTTTGGCTTGGAAGACAACAATCAGGTAGTACCTAGGAACAGAGCAGGTAAGATCATATTTTTGCGTACTCTAATGATCACGGAGAACAGAAAGAGCAAAGTTGAAAGATCTTTCAAATCCAACACACGGTGATTGTCTGTTGAGGACATTGTGATCATCACAATTATTGAGTGGTGGACAGCAAGCAGGTCGTCACAATACAAAAGTTGGAGGTATTTTCTAAAATAACAATGAACAGTTGTTCGTACAACTTCCATTGCTGAACAATGAATATACGTATGTGGCTGAAACCTGTAATAGGCATGATATTGGATAATAACTGTAATCATGTTCAAGTGATTATAGTGATATCCAAGTTTATGCCGATATGATACTTGTCATGGTGAAATATCACAATTAATGTGATTAGCACATAGTTGCATTCAATATTTAGAGAGAACAACAAGATACTGTAGTTATTCTCATGGTAAAAATTAATAACAATATTGATGTAATATCATTGCCACCATTTATTAGATTAATATGTATGTCAACACCGCCAAATGTGGATTACCCCTGCATTCTCTACAACATGCGGTAAACCTCTTTATGACATCACTCCTGGTTCCTCACTTCCCACTGTTATAACAATGTGGTTGTTGTACAAGTACTGTCCATGTGAATATGTTTGTTTCCAGAATAATCATGTTGTTATAAGAAACAGCCATTGTACTAAGTGCTGTTGTGAAGTGGTTGCCAGTATTATGTGTAGTAATTACATGGGTTGATGTGCCGGGGACAAATTACCTTTGGGGTGACACTCGAATAAAGCTAATAGGACTGCTTTCTCCTTGTTTATTGCGAGGAAGATGATGCACTGCTCCAGTGTCAATTTCTGTTACTGTCAGTTCATTTTTGACACGACCAGTTGTATTCGGTGGTGTGCAGGAGAATGATGCAATAGATGACAGGTTTATCCACTCCACTCCTCTGAAAACGGTACAACAATATAAAATACATTTATTTATTTAGCAGTAGTGAACATATGGGCATGAGCACAGTATAACATGAGAACAGTGACAAGTCCAAAAGGTACAAAATGCCAAAGAGCAAGTGCATTTCATGTCATACTACCAAAGTGTCTGTGTTGTAACCGTGGGGTAACCAGTATAGCATCCATTCATATGATAAACATTAATAAGTACACCAAACACATAATATTTAAAAGCCAGGAAACTTCATACACAACATACAAAACACTGTACATCAAACATACGCACAGTGTCCAACATACACAACCAACACTATAATCTCTAAAACACATATAATGAATTGGCATACAATGAAAGACGAAGGTTTCAAGATCATTTCACAGGTATGTAAAAGACAGCATGAACAATAACGGCACATAGCATTCTACAAAATTTAATAATGAAGTGAGAAGCTATTGTTTACATGACAGATGAGCAAGTGACCAGCAATCAAACCATATCATCCACTTACACTAGATATTTGCACAACATACGTATGTACCTCCATATCTACACATAATACATACATGTACTGCACACTATTCAAGCAAAGTAGCAACCTACAACAGTGGAACTTCTCTAATACCAAACACAATAAGACTGGACATTTTGTCCACTCTACAGAGGTTCCACTCTCAGAAGTGAAAATGTTAAGCCATCTTGGAAAGTTCATGCACTTCTGGTACCTGTCACATTGAGGTAATTCCTGTAATGTCACTTGCTTTTAATATAAGTACGTACGTATGTACCCCGTATAATCCATTTTAAACTCACACTCTTCACAACATTCTTGGCATTACAAGCTAGGTATAGTGGGATGGTATTTGACTGCTCGAAATAGTGTGACCCAGACTTCAGAAGTAAACTCGACAGGTTAATTTTTTCCGGAGTTAATTTCTGCCCATGTAACATACCACACACATACAGTGCATATCCATCTTAAACACTATACATATACCGTATAGCGGGAAAGTTTCGCGGACTAAAAGTTTCGCGAATTTCGCGAAGAAACTGGCATTCGCGAAAGTTTTATTCGTGAACACTCAATGACGTAATCGTCTGACAATCAATTAACGCAATGGGCGTTAAAAACGCGAAACTTTTTTTCGCGAAATCCGCGAAATTGAGCGATTCGCGAAAGTTTTGTCCCGCGAAACTTTCCCGCTATACGGTATGTTGAATTACAAAGTTTGTGACAGTACATATGTAGGTAGTTGAAAATACGTACATACAGTAGGCGCCAAAATAAACTTTGCGTTCCGTTCCATCTAAACGCAGCTTCGTACTTTTTGCCCACGGAAAAAAAACGAAAATGGAACGGAACGAAACGGAACTTGCGAAAAGACGGAGAGAACGAAATGTGTTGATTTGAACGTATTCTATCAAAGTACGGATTTGGCTAGATATTCGATTATAAAGGTCTTATTGCTTTAGTACCGAATAAAACTACCACAAATGGATTCATCTAAGCAGTGAAGGCATCTTCCGGAATGAAGAAAATGGCGTTTCTCGATCGATCGATCGAGTGAACTCACCTCTTGATAAATTTACATATAATGACCCATCCCTGTTGTACGAATTCCTTCTTCTCTCAAACGAACTTGGATAGTAGGTGATTTGATGCCATTTGAATAGCGAACTACAATACTCTGCTTTCTATAATGGCTGTAGACTATGGCTGCTTCATCGCACGTCTCTCCGAAGTACGTAAATTGGACTTGAATGATACACGACGAAATGTACACACGTTTAAAGGTTATGTGTTAGTTAGCGTTGATCAACACCGTTCATTTTTTGAGGAATAGAGTGAAACGAAACCGTAGGACAGACGGAAAAAAGACGAAAACGGAACAATCCGTTCCAGCGTTTCGTATTCGTTTGTATGAAACGGAACGCAAAGTTTATTTTGGCGCCTACCGTACGTACTGTGTATATGAACGTGCATACAGTACATCGCAAAGCATACATACACGCAAACAATGCAAACAATGTACGTATAATCTCACCCTACAGCAGAGGTATGAATGCTAAGCTCTTTACAGATCTCTCCTGTCAGAAGATTAAGGATTTGCACATTACCTAGAGCAAGACCTTCAAGGAAATCAAGATATAGCATATTATTACAAAAGTACTACACATCAGATGAACTATAAACATGTATGTATGTAGGTATTCACTGTGCAGTACCCCTCCCCATTATGTTTTATTTGTGCATGGTATTTCCATTTGGGAAGTTGCGGGTATACGTAGATGGAAGTACAATGTGTGCGAATATTCACCTTTTTTGATACACTGCAATATATACTAATTTCATTTTATTTATGATTTACCTTATGGTATTTTTTCTATGTTTACTAATGCAAATGATCGATGGTCGAAATATCCTATGTACATGCTATAATAGAATACTCACATAGCACTTAAATTAATACATGCAGTTGATATACGTAAGTATTGTTCATAGATACAGTAACAGAATAACTAAAAAGTTTAATAGTCATTACTACTTAAGTATATTCCATGCTATTTATCAGTATCTACGTATGTACAGTTAATACTTGTTAATCACCCAGTTTGTTTAGAATATGGTGGACTAACGAGTTTAACGAGTTTGGCAGATTAACTGGATATTCATTGGTATATTTTTACAGGTGAATGTCTCAATTCTTTCTTTGTAAAACAGGAAGTGTATAATGTATGTAGTGCATGCAGAAGAGATCAGATTTAATGTCTGAGCAAACAATGCACACTAACCTACAGCCAGATATGGGACGTGGAAACTCCAATTTTTGGTAGTTACCGGAGGGCCCATTTTGACACAAGTTGGTGACAATCCAATCCCTTGGTAGAGTCCTTGTAGAGACAGCTTCAAATACACAGTCTGAAATTGCTGTTCACCTCCAGATACAGGAATCAAACTGATTTCTGTCATGGTGAGAAAATACGCATCAAAATGAAAAGACAAACACAACAATAACCAGTACAGATAAGGGTAAAGGTAAGATGTACTGTACCTTCTTTCAACGGCATCTTCCAATGTGGCGTGATCATATAATCCAAACAGAAAGGAGTATGAGAGGCTTCAATACAAGATTCAGTTGAGCCACTCAATAATGGAACAACTGACATTTTTTGAAGGCATATTGGCGGATGATCGACATTGGTGCAATTAGGTAATTCCATCTCCAACTTGGACACAAGGACACGCCCATCAGCAACAACCACGGCAACATCGAGCTCGCTGCATGGGCTAACAGCCATCCCAGCAACATGGACACTGCGACTCAGGCGAAGTGGCTCGGAGAATGTATATGCTGTATATTCGCTTTCGAGGGTTTTTGAGAAATTTGGAGATGCTGGAAGATTTGTCGGTATCCTCAAAGGACTCCTCACTCGTACACTAACGGATCCGTTTTCATGAAGCACATACAAAACATCTCTCTGCTGGCAAGCATGCACTTTAACAAAGGGGGACGTAGCTTTCTCCAACACGATCTCACCAACTGTACAAAGTACCTCGAGGTCAACAATTAAAACGACCCTTTTGAACAACAGGAATACTTGGTTTCTTTGAATTGGAGAAAACACAACTTGGAGACATTCGCTGAGCGGTATAATGCTTTCATCCCTGGAAGTGGAGACAATGTGATTATGTGGTATATTGAGTGAGCAGATCAAGTGCCAAGTGTGCATACAGTGACATTTGCACACCTCCTTTGCTATTGCACACTTGTGATTGTTATTAAAATTGTCAATTATTTGCCTCGCAACTCATTGTTTGGCTATAATAACAATGTCGTGAGGTAGTATTCAATTATATTATTTCATATACGTACGTACGTAGAAACATGCCCGGCTGTAGCAAATAACAGACACTTCACCCTTGTAAAAATCAAGCCAAAGTGTCTGTATATCCACTCCAGCCCTACCAGAGGTACTTTAGCTAATACATGAAGTCAGACCACTTTCTAACATGCTTTAGGCTTCTAAAATGACCAGTCAATATAACCAGATTGCATGCTGTTAATCTTTGCAGTTGAAGTTGTATGTCCACGAGAAATGCATAATTGTGGTCTCTGAAGCTTTGGTATATTACAGTCATGCATATTGAAACTCACTCTATGCTAGATGTGGGGATCAACATTTTAACATGTTGCTGGCTGCCACGTGCTAACCCACATGCCTTTCCCTCAGAGATGCAGTACTTTGTATACTTCTGGTCTGACCCATTAGGCAATGTGGAAAATCCATCCATGAGTAATATTGCTTCGGAAGACAGAACTACAGCACATGTACGTATAGAAAATAGTAAATTAGATAGTACTTTATGGAGTACGTAAACATTAATATTATACAACGTATGTACGTATATGAGATTGATTATTTACAACATTATGAAGGTACATACATATGTATATACCTTCATAATGTATGTACAATATTACAGTACAGATATTGTTTCTTGGTACAGTGGATTAGATATTCATACCAAAGGCAGGAGCTATAGTACATTGTCACTCAGAAGTAAGCACATGAGACATTGCTTTTGTTAGTTGATACCAATGAAATACGTACGTAATTTTTTGGCAAGGCTGAATATTTTGACACATCACAACTGAATAATTAATAACAGAAAACTGTAACATGTATTCAAGTAATTTCATTATAAAGTCAGAAAAATACCAGTAAAGTTGCATACTGTGTGCATGTCATGAAGAGAAAGAGTAAACCAAGAAACATACCCAACAGCAGAAATAACATGCTGATTACTGGGAGACACTGCAGGTATCACACAAAGAAAGCTATTATAAAGGCTTGTGACATTTACAAGTGAGTTACACATACGTATTTATCTACTATACTCAAAGTCACATGTTCTGTTGGGATAGCCACTGTATGCATTGTTATCAAGATTTGGATATTAACGATAATCCCTTTGTGATGCTTAATAGTTTGGATACTCATTCAACTATACATGCTTAGCTGTAGCCATAACGTTTACCAAGAGTTACTCAAGCACAGTCACAATAGCATAGTCTACCCATAGAGTATTATCTGGAAGGGACTTGTTTGCAAACCCATTTCCAACATATCACTTGGGAATGGGTCTATTAGGGAAACTGAAATGGCTCATAAACAGTCTATACGTACAGGCCAAGGTAAGGATATCCACTCTGGTATGGTGTAGCTGACCCATTTATCTGCCACTTTATTGTGAAAAGAAGAGTTTGGCAAAGACCGTAAGGAATTTCAACCACTAATATAATATGCATAATGATATGGGTGCATACAAGAATTGAATTGAGATTGGGAGGTCAGTAAAAACATTTTGGTGAAAGGAATCTCAGTAAAATGAAAACTATAGATGTACACTGTACTTGGATTCTAACTTAGAAGGCCTAATTTAGTGTGTGTGTGTGTGTGTGTGTGTGTGTGTGTGTGTGTGTGTGTGTGTGTGTGTGTGTGTGTGTGTGTGTGATTGTGTGTTTGTGTGTGTGTGTGTGTGTGTGTGTGTGTGTGTGTGTGTGTGATTGTGTGTTTGTGTGTGTGTGTGTGTGTGTGTGTGTGTGTGTGTGTGTGTGTGTGTGTGTGTGTGTGTGTGTGTGTGTGTGTACGTATGTATGTGTGTGCATGTGCATGTGTGTGTGTGTGCATATGTATACACATTACATTATGAAGGAGGTAGCACTGTTATCGCACACTTTAAAGTACATTACAGAATAAAGTCCTAGTCCAGAATTGCACATACGTACATATGTACATATTTCAAGCACTCACAGATAATACGCGCGGAATTGAAAGGATCCAAGGACATTGCATGGGCATTCACATCCAAGGCTAATGAATTGATTTTAATTCCTGTGTCAGCGTTCCAAATGCACAACTGATTAGGTGAGAGCAGAACAGCCAACAGATCACGGCAGGAATCCTAAGGATGAGAGTATCAATACAATGAGACTAAACATGGGAATAAAAATGTCATGACATAAGAAACAAGGATATATATATATATATATATAAAGCATAGGCGTCAATCTGTCAGGTCTACAAAAAGGAAAGCATATGCACAAACAGGGATTTGAGGAATAAAGGGGCATATTCAGAAATATTAACATGAGAATTTTGTTCTAATGATCATAATGTTTCCCACAATCTTAATACAGACAAGATTAAAGAGAAATATAAAAGAATGTTTAATCTTTCGCTAGTATGTGTGAAAGTATTCCTTAAACGTTGAACATGAAAATAGACGTAACAATATCAGACGAAATTAAAAGGTTCTCCAAATGTGCACAAAACAGATTTACACCATGTGGTACTTTGTAGCCTGTGTGAAAGTGAGGCAAGCCCAACCAGTTGTGAATGGTAGCAACAGGGGTTGAAAGACTGGCATCACCACAACCATCGTCATACATCGAGATGATTGAAAGAATAAACCTAATACTTGCAGCAGTGACTGCAAACTGACATTGGTTGACAGCCACTGGATATCGTGCACTGGTTTATTTCCAAGTGAGAATTGTGCCAATATGCAAGCCTGGGAAACGTCCCAGACTACACAAACACTATTGTCGTCGACTGCAGCTAAACGAAGGAGGTATGGCGAAGCCAGCGTATGATGAAAAGCATCACGAGACCAGCAAATCTGTAGGATAAAATGCAAAAGCAGTAAATTGTTGAAATATGTATATAGGTTATTAGGAACCTATAGAAACATACTTTCTTCACCACAGATGCTCCATGGGTAAGTGTTTGCAATACTTGTACTGACTGTGGCTCCAACACTACAACTGTGCTCTGTGAAGCCCATGCAAGATAGTTTTGCCATCCCCTAAAATAATAAACACACTTTCTACTCAATTAAACTGTAAAACTTTGTTTGTACTTTGATAATGTAATGACCATGCAAATGCTATATACCTAAGTAAAATGAAATACGTATGTTGCTCTAATAATAATATGAATACGAATTGGCATTGTTATAAAATTTGGTATTCCAATCTTAGTATATTCCGGCAATTTGCAAATAGATGGGCCTTTTTAGAATATATGCCAAGCCTTTGAAGACAACCACAGTGTTCTACTGGTAATGGTAACTCATAGCTACAACACACTTGGCAGTAAAGCCAGCCACTTGCTTCCAATGTGATGATTATTCGCCAGTGATCGGAATTATACACTAATTGGGATTACCCATTTTATCTTATCCTCTAAATGTTGCTGGCATCCCATGCCTATACCAATGATTACAGATTAAAGTTGGTAGGATCTAGCACCTGCTAGGTAGGACATTGAGAAATTACAAATAGTGAAGAATCGAAGGTCGATCTGGCTATGTGATACTAGAATAGCTTGGAAGGCTATAGGGTGACTCAATGCATCACTAGGGATCAAGTGCCGCGCCTGGACCAGCCATTAATCAAGGTATACGTAACCCTAACCCTAAAGTTAACAGTTTAGGGTTGGGTTAGGGGTTAGGGTTAGGGTTACTTATACATTGATTAATGGCTGGTCCAGGCGCGGTTCTTCATCAGAAGGCTGGGTTGTTTGATTCCTCAATAGTTCATTGTTACTGCTCAAGGTCACCTCCCTTCTCCGCATAAAAAAACAATAATATACAAATTCGTGTACGCGAACGTGCCACATGAAACCACAATATCAAATCCTTGACAAACCAGTCAACAGCTGTATAATTTTGTGGGTGAAGTACACCGGGAAATGTTCTCGGGGAAACACGCATCTTGGGTCTCACTAAAAAAACTGCTCAGTAAGCGTAGCCCAGACCCATTCTCGCCTCCAATTTCAAATCGGGACTGCGTCCCGGCGCGAAGTGAAGTGGATTTCGATCAATATTCCGACGTCATTATGGCGCGAAATTTGAAGTGTCCAGCGGGTATATAAGGAGTGGCAAATCCGTGATTCTGCACATCGCACATTTGTGTGTGCGCGTGCGTGCGTGCGTGCGTGCGTGCGTGTGTGTGTGTGTGTGTGTGTGTGTGTGTGTGTGTGTGTGTGTGTGTGTGTGTGTGTGTGTGTGTGTGTGTGTGTGTGTGTGTGTGTGTGTGCATGAGTGTGTTGGTAGCATAATGTTTTTGCTGAACCTAGACGACAGCAACACTTTGACCATCACCACCACTACACACACAAGTGCGCGCACACACACAGCCCACTAAAAAATATACTATACACACAAGTAGCTGTAGACACTAATTAATGTTTCGGCCTTCAGAGCCTCGTCAGTACAGCATTAATATTTTCACACAAGTGTACACGCTGGTACACAAACACACAAACATCAATATCACAATACTGTAGTATGTCTATACTCTGTGTACTCACACACACACGTGTAAACTGTCACAAATACACACATCCAAACATGTGAAATGATTGTGATCACAATAACTACAAAAAGTAAATTCTAACACTGACTGTTTCAGATCACGCACACATGCACAAACACACACACATGCTACCAACACACACACATACACACGCACATGCAAAAACATTATGCTACCAACACACACATGCACACACATGTGCGAATGTGCAGAATAAAGATTTGCCACTCCTTATATACCCGCTGGACACTTCAAATTTCGCGCCATAATGACGTCAGAATATTGATCGAAATTCACTGCGTTGCCGTGTTAGCGAATACGTTATAAGATCATCGGAACGCATAACAAACGCGATCGAAAATTACATCGTAACATCCGAATACTGGAATACAACTCGATACAGCAATTTGAAATACATCATCGCAATCAGTACAGGAAAAGAAAAGCGAATAAAAAGGTAAAGTGACCCCGAACTGCCGACGGGGTCTGTTATTCCGTGTTTTTTGACTTGTTCATACATTTGAATAGAGCAATCATCACCTATAGAGGTAGAAAAAACAAACGAATGCAATGTAAAATTTCGTATGAATCTCCTACCTCGACGTTTCGATTTGCCCACAGTCCAGAGACGCAGTTTAGAGCGTCTATAATAATTACTTACCAACCTATGAGGCTCTTCTTCATTACTTCTTCTGTTAAAGGTTAAAGGTTTGGTTCTGTCATAGACACTCTAAACTACGTAACCTAATTTCGTTTGCAGAAGGGCCAGTACATACTCCATCGTTGCTTTTTGAGTGAGTATCGGATCGACATCCGGGACAGCCTGTTGCGCATGTTTCCAAATACGAGGAACCTCTCGAACTCTAAATGCATGAAAAAGGGGCCACAGTTCGACTTGAAAAGAATGCTTCCTGCCTTTTTGCGAAGGTAGGCTTGATATTATTGGCATCAACTCATTGTGCAAGGTTGTAGATAAAGATCGAAGATCTGCAGGCGACTGAATGAGAGACTCTATCTGCTTCCGTATTAAAGAATGCCGAGGTAGTCTCTCGTTTGCAAATTCCTTGGTAGATAACTTGCGGAGAAGACAGATGAATGATTCCACTTGCAAAAATTCTGCTGTTTCGTTCGACTGAGCCATAACAAAAGACAGTGAGCAACTATTTCGCAGGGTTGTAGAAAATGTTTACGTTCGCACGTATACACGTCGCCGGAAATATCGCCATTTTAAAACAGGAAGAGTTAACATTCATATATAGTCACGCCGCGCATGGACTGATTCCAGTCCCGGTTACGTAGTTTAGAGTGTCTATGGTTCTATTTCCCCTGCAGAAGTGACATTCTTCATCCATGGTAGGACACGTCTGGATCCATACTATAAAACTTTATTACACATCACCGTATAACTATCTTATACCAAGACAGACGCTTGAAGGCTAAGCTGCTTGTTTTGCCCATTCCTTCTCATTCAACCCGCTTTTGTATTGAATCGAATTTTAGCTCCTTTACTATAGAACCATACCAGGCTAAGGTATAGTATACTGACAGACCAAGGAATAATGAACATACATACACACACACCATAGCATAACATAGTTCTATTATCTATGCACACACACACCATAGATATTGTATACTCAGGTTATGTGAATATACAATATCTACACACACACACACACACACACACACACACACACACACACACACACATACACACACACACACACACACACACACACACGCTGCACACACACATGTTCACACATAACTTATATACACAAACATGCACACACACACATTTGGAGGGGTTCCCCCATTGATAGCTTACATATCACCTCCCCTGGGAGTTGAAGACAATATTAAATAATAATAATATTATGCTCAATTATTAATTTTTATTCAACCACTTTAATTCTGTATTACAGCTGTGTTCCAAGGTTTTAAGATCAAAACCATAAATGTGACCAGTTTGTGCCAAATCTCAGAGAATGTACAGTATGTAGTTACTGCGAGAATGTACCTGAAGCAACCTAAGAGTCTGAAATACATAAATGTCCAATGTACACAGAGATAGGATCTCTCTATCACACTCTCATCCCCTCCAATACACACAAATTGTACTTACACACATGCAAAATGAATACCTGCATAATGATATTAACTATAGATATGGTACAAAGGCTGATCACAAACAGGAATTGTTGCACAACGCACTGTGAGATAGCACGTACACATACTGTCTAGATACATGCAAAATGAATACCTGCATAATGATATTAACTATAGATACGGTACAAAGGCTGATCACCAACAGGAAATGTTGCACAACGCACTGTGAGATAGCACATACACATACTGTCTAGACATACACAGTAATAATGTTACAATAGTCTCCCTGTATCACAAGAAATCACGGTCATATTGAAACATAAGACAGTATTTAAATTGTTTCTAGAAATGATTTTAATGATAGTTCTTTTTTCTCTTTGTGAGGACTAATGATCTGATTATTGTACACAATTCTTCGCAGGGAACACCTTTTCTTTTTGTGCAGGGTAGAAACAGTGACATTTCTTTTTGTTCGGTTACTTGATTTTCTTCCATGTTTTTTGGAGACAATAGTATGATTGCTGCATGTTAAACACTTCAGACTCCACTAAATGGTATATATCAAGAAAGAGTAAAGTTAAGTACATAGTGTATATGTAAAATAATGTTAGCAAATACAAGTAACGGAGAATGTGTAAATCTTATGAAGCCTTCATTAACAAGATGATGTAACAGATTTACGTATGTAATAGCTCACTAAGCTCTTGTAGGGCTGTAGCGGAAATACAAGCCAAAACGTTTATATCCGCTAAAGCCTACCAGAGGTACTTTATAATTGTTATGTGGTATGATCCTGCATAAAACAATAATAATTGTATACTAATTCTCACATAGCAAGTGTACAATAGCGAAGGTAAGTGGGCAAATAGCATGGATATTTGAACACTTTGCACTATAATCTGCCCACACAACACACCACATTGTATGTTTTAATCAATGTGATAGTATTGTTACCATTCTTAATAGATGGAAAGGTGTTCTTTGATCAGGAAATGCGTACATACCACCTTGAGGTTACCAGATATTACAATATGGGTCAACGTTTGGAATGACACTTCACACAACAGATGAACAAATACGTACGCAGTTTGCATTTTCCAGCAATTTACTTCACTAGGCCTCCCGACAAATGTAAGTCAAAAATCTGAAAATTCACAAGAGGTGTACTGTACCTTTCCAGAAGCCTTATTACCACATTTCTTTTTCTTGATGTGATCGACTTGTCTTCCGGAGGGTGTACAAATTGTGCCACAGCTTTGGCAATATTGCCTTTTAAGCAAATTTGGCAAACCTTTGAAAGGTGACGTAAAGAGTAAGATGATATAATTTAATCCTAGATTAAATTAAAATAATCCTAAGCATTAACATTGCATAAAATACATGGCTTAATACTCAAAAGAAATGAGTTAGCAGACATTATCCCTTTATATGGGCATGGAGGATTGACACCTGCGTATATGCACAATGACACAGTGTAGCATGGTAGTACGTAGGTAATATTGACGGCTTTGGGCTTGCTAAAACACTGTGCAACAACGTGTAACAGTATTAGTGTCATATATTGATATCAATGTAAGTTATTTTCATGAAATAATATTATTATAACTTTTCTCATTCAATATTAATTTTATTTCAATTCAATAACCAATGGATACTTACTCTGATATACGTATACCAGTCCCTTTTCCCATTACCTATTATTAAACCTGACAGCTGATAATACCAATTATCTATTATGGAACAATGTACTATGAAAAATGCAATTTGATCATCTCATCAAATATACACATCAACATGACTACACTCACATACTGAAGGAACCTGTTCACTGTACAGATGAAATGTGTTCCTGTATGTGGATAAAATAAATTAGATTGATAGTAAAATGACATGTACAAGGTTGCATTATCAAATATAAATATTGTGTGGGTGCTTCGTCTGTATTCTGCAGTGAAATTTAAGCATCTCAGTTTGACCATTCTCAAGTGTCAATTATAATCAATAAGTATAAAAATTTAATAGTGTGCAATAAGGGATTAGCAACATAATATTATGTATATGGAATTAATGCCATTAAAGTTATTATAGCATGAATGTTAGTTCCTCTAGGTACCTGTAAATATTTATACATAGCATAGACCTAATAAAGTTTATTATTAAATATTATTATATAGTATTATTATTACCGAGCGGTTTAAACCGCGAGGTTATCTGTTTCCGTCGCATAGGGGTGCCCAGAGTTGGCGCCCACTCATTTGATTAGTTTCCGGGTTAAAAATTCTAAGATTTTGTCCCATTTGTGCTTTCTTTCGCCGAGAGTTTCAAAGTGCTCGTGAACGAAATTCGATATTGGTCGATGCCGGTGTGAGCGGGCATCGGCGTGCTACAGAATAAAGTAACGAACGTTTGTACAGACAACCTGGAGTTTGCGCAACGCTTAAGAAAAGGCAACTCACATTTCTTTCCTTCACGGTGGCACTTGTCCCGCTATGCGATTACCAGAACTCTTAAAACGTGAACAACCAAGTTATCTAAAAATTCTGAATAACGATTTTCGAATTTCCTTTCGGCGTAAGTGGGGTATGTCGTTACGTAGTTCGGGACCTAGAATTGGCCGGCCATGATGGCGTCCATCTTGTCAGCCATTTGCAAAAGTATGACGTCATGACATGTGCGTGTAGGCATGCGCGTGACTGTTTGGAACATGGCGTTTCCACGTATTACGGTTGCCGTTCTGGTAATTTTGATAAAATTCTTCTTTCTGGTTGACAGTAATTTCACTGATCATTGTTGCCCCAAACTTTAACGATGAGTGAAAAGCTTTAAAGACAGTTAATAGACTTTCTCAATTTCATTCCCAGACTGACTCTACCTACCAGCAAAGATTCTTTTTCCTAGCAAGATAAAAATGAAAGCTGAAGTTGGCCTCCCTCCATAGCTACCACACTAATATACAAGCGAGGTTCTGCACTATGTGCACACCTAGTTATATTACACCACATTATATAATTCACATAGACCTAGTGAACACATCTGACACAGGGTAAAAGTAACTGGCATATGATATGGTTGTATATCAGACCATTTGATGCTATCACTGGCAAGGCAGGGGAGAAAAATATGTCTATTGGCCATCTCAATGCATCATAGAGTACAAAGCACACATTCATATCACCATATAAAGAGACAGACGCGATGCTATTGATACTCTTGTCAACTAACTCCGATATATTTATGGAAGGAAACTTACATCAGTATTCTACTATGGACTTCCGCTATTGTCAAGCGACTTGCTGCCCACAAATAAGAGATACTCTTTTCTAGGTCCATCGTTGATTGAAAGGATGTATCGTGACAAAACTTGTCAAAAGACGTAATCCGATTGCCACGTGTCTGGCTACAACGAAATCATGTACACGAATAAAAGGTAGTAGTTAGACCGCCTCCTGCCCTGATCCTAAGATGACGGTCTAGTATCTATGGTCTAACCATAGATAACCTAGATATCGATTAGTTCACACCTCGACATTAAGAGGTGTGACTTTTGGGTTCATTTAAGGTGTAGAGTCTATGATTGAAGTCCGCGCATGATCGGTATCGATTCTCCAACACTATCGCCAGCTACCAAGAAGACATTCGGGGCCCCACGAATGTGCGTATTCCACGAACCTGTGTTCGAAGTATCTTTAGTGAATTTGAAAGGAAAGATTCATCTCTTACACTTCGGGCGTTTCAGATCAGGGCAGGAGGCGGTCTAACTAGTTAGACTAGAATAAAAGGATTCGCTGAGGGAAAATGGAGGAAAGTCCGACTGGCTATGCTAGACTATCCTGTCGGAAACTACGTCTGATGTTTGGTTAGTACAGTAGCACCAGCTGGGTAAGGGTCTATGGTTGCACAACTCTCTGTATTGACAATTGCATAATATGTTATTAATTTTGATTATAGTGCTGACATTGGTAGAATTAAGTGGTGTGTTCCTCGCCACTCTGACCGTAGAAAATACAGTATTATGGGCCTCATGGTCTATACACACTCAAGAATCCGCCTTGCTCGTGCTGAATCTGTTTGGCAATTTTTCCATTGCGCAATGACTCCATGCCATAATCAAAACAAGTGAAAACGGTACCACAGACACCCAATAACGTCTATGGTACGACTGCCATCAAGGGCGGACAGAAGGAGGACAAGTGACAATATGTATCCGTACAATATCTGGTCCAGCTATATAGAACCCTACTTTTGCACCCCTTATGCAGTGGAACCACCACAGTTTGCGCACATCGTCATGCACATTGGTCACAACACAAATACGTTTAATTTGATATATATTAGTGTTACAAATTACAATGCATGTATTATGTACATATATGTACATGTTTAACTATGGTTGCACTAGCATACAATGAACAGAAACTGACATTATGCATGCATCACATCTTTTACAGCGAAGAGAAGAGACACCAATCATGGTTCAAATGGAGGAACAATGATGTGTTACAAAATGAAAACAAACCAAAACCTCGGACTCAGGGGTGAAAGCAACTGATATAATATTATTATAATGTCATTTGACTACTATAGCCAAAATTTAGCATGAGGCTAAATTATGTTTATTATGCATGAGATTTCTTCAACCTATCCTACAATAAATGCAACTTTTTGACTGAGTTAAGACATTTCATGATCTGCTGCTAAACTTGTTCAAAGCAAATCATAATGATTGCAGCTGTGTGTACAACATCAACTGATGAAGATAATGATTTGTTTTCTGTTCAGCACGCAAGGTATGTAATTTTTATACTTTTCAAAGGATGTTTTTGGCAACTAGAGCGGATATTAATTGATATTATGGGATATTCACACTTCGGCATCTGAATCTTGTTTCATACTCTAAACGGATATCAAGATGGCGATGGCGAAAGTGGAAATGTACATTTTAGGGTATCCACACCTCACCTTACTGTGAATATGAAACTTGGAGTTAGGATTCCAGTCTTGGAAAGTTACAAGTTGTCTTCATACTACTGATTTACCGCCTCAATTAAGGCCTATTCGCAAATCAATATTACAGGTCCATGTGTTGACCCCGCCTTACATATTTACCATTTCGTAATGACAATATTTGATTTATTTCTGCTGTGATTATAATAATTTTTGTTTAATGATCGATATTTGGAGAGGCTAGCTCCCTGTACTGCAGCCTCAGCCGCCGGAGTTTAGTAGGTGAGCTTGCGGATTGCTGTTATCGATCGATGCTTATAGTCTAACTTGTTCTTTGTCTGTCACCTTAATTCATCCTTTTCTTTCGATTTAGACCGCGTTTTTCATTATATACACAGCTCTCGGACTCCCTTTCATGTCGCCGCAGAACAGCACCTACGAAGATGACCATGGTGAGCACTGAACACTGAACATTTCTTTGTTTTTATTTCTCCATCTGTGAGAGAAGTCTTGACTGCCTTACTTCAAAGTTTAACATCAGCTTTGTTCCCTACTCGGGGACTATGCACAGAGTGAACAATGTTTTCAAATCTGATCCAATGAATCAGATGTAAAAAGCAGTCAACTTCTTTCTAAAGATGGAGTTATTGCTGAAATATACAATTGAATGAACGTTGTGAAAGTGATTCAAACTTTATGAAGTAATTGACTGCAGGAGGTACTCTAAGCCTCAATTATTTCTAGACTGAGTGTTAAAAGGCGAGGTAGAACGGGGTATTTCCGGTCACTCTTGGAATTCACGATTTCGCTCTAGGAGAGCAACTGAACTAGTAAACGGAAAGCAAGTTAACTATAGCCACTGACGCTATACGACATATATTTTTTATTTTTTTATTTTTTATTTTTCATAAGCTAAATTTAAAGTCCGAAATAATGCTCTGTTGTATGAAAGAGGTTTTCGTTGGAGAATTATAAGCCCCATTGCCCATCTTCTCGCTCAAGAATACCAAGTACAGTAAGTTTTACTCATTTGCTTCTTTGGTGATAAGACCCCGCTAATCTGGGTATGTGAACAATGAGTCCATCTCTGTAAATGATAGGTTTTGCAGCCTCAGCGTGAACTATGTCAAACTCTAAGTGTCATAATGTGTTATGATGTACGTACATATAGTTGTCACACTCGCTTTGCTCGTGTGATAAATGACGGACACCACGAAGTGCCATGGTGTATTGTGTTACTTTATGACCATTGAATAATTCGTATTATGCATTTATTATTATGTCAGATCATGTCAGACCAAGTGCTAACAATATAAATTCCCACTGTGATGGTGCAGAAGCCATGCAGAGTGGTTGCTATAGCGCTAGCCCTCTATGAGAAGTGCTGATTACATATTGCAATGATAAAAAATGTAACCACATTGTCTACCATGTTGAGAAACTAGTATGAACATGTGTGCTTTTCTGTTTTATTTTGTATCACCATTTTCCTTGATATTATAGGTGTAACACCCTTTTACACATTGCTGTACAAAATAAGCATGTTAGTAGTGTCCAATATCTTCTGAAACACAAGAGGAGTCTGCTACGTATGAGCAAGGAGGATGGCAACTCACCAATGCATGAGGCATGCAGTCAAGGTGATGCACAAACTGCTATACAGCTGCTGAGAACAATGGATGAAGGACTGCTTCATGCTACCAATGAGAATGGTTAAACACCCCTTGATTTGTTACTTAGTTCTAGCCATCCCAAGTGGGTTCTACTGTGTTGTTGTCGCATCTATTGATTCATATTCAAATTTGAATGACAGTAGAGATTGAGCCACTTTGTATTACAACTGGGCCCGAGAATAAGTGCTAACAATAAAAATTCCCACTGCGATGTAGTACGTATGTTCCCACTAGATGTAGCTTTGTCTGTTCCTTGCTTCTTCTCCAGGAAGATGCTAATTGGGAAAAAGTTGGCTTTTCTATCTAGTCTACGTACAGTGAGACTTGTGGCATGGTCGTCTTGGATTGTACAACTCATTCTTCCAGGAATTTCTCTTGCTTTTGCTCCCACTTCGTATATATACTTGGGAATTCCCTTAAACTACATTTCTCCTGTTGTCATTGTATTGTGCGGATTTTTCAGACCCCTTTCAGTCACAGAATAAACAACACTGTATTCAATTGGCCAAATCCTGCATTGTTTGGTGCCATGCTGTCTGGATATATACACACTGGAATATGTGTGATAGTATATTTCTTCTGTATCCTCTTTGTAGTACATGAATGTGTATACCTGCTTGTGCATGTGTTTACAGATGTTGAATGTTGAAATTCTCAATAAAATTGTATACTAGTTACTGCTTAGAGTGGCAAATGTATGAACTCAATTCAGCATGAATGTGTGCATTTGTATGTTATAGAATTCCTGAAAATACACTGAGTTGTTACAACTGGTTGTCTTGACCAAGCTTACATGGCTGACTGCAGTCTTTATACTGGTGTACGTGAGTTGTTTAGGGTATTCTATATTGATAGTGCATTGTTGTGTAGCCATGTGTCCAGGGAGCCTCAATGTTATGTCTTACTGTATGTTATTCAGTTCTCACCTTCTTGGCACCTATGCTTACTTTCCTCAATAATATTATACAGTGCCAGCCAAAAGAAACGATTGTCACCTGGTGCGAAAATGACGTCGTTCTGGAAGGATAAAATTTTGCCTAAAATTGCTAATGTGTACGCTTATGTCTCTATTCCGTCTATGGATAGGTAAATATAGTACTATTTACGCCGTTCGTTCAGATATTTTTGTTTACAAGCTTCGTTGCGATTTTCTGCACTGAACAATGTTGACCTACACGTTAGTGGACAAGCACGGGCCGATGGAGCTACGGCGAAGCCACAAAGAGGTGAATTTCTTCACAATTACGAATCGACACACATTGCATCACGTGAAATAATACTCCAAGAGCACGATTATGGCATCATATTAAAAAAATACTTATTCATAACTAGATTTTCAGCTAAAATTTCATTCAACGTACGGCGGCCATTTTACCAATTAAGAGCAATCGTTCTGTTTCTTTTGGCTGGCACTGTATATAAGGTGAATGGATGTTGATGCTTTGGTGGATGCTCACTATGCTTGCAGTGTCTGCCTTCATGTTTTACAACTTCATGTGAGTGCCTGTTGAAGCATTACTTTGGTACATTCACACTTTTGACATATTTATCAATATAAAGTGCGATGATGCTTGGGCTGAATCTTGTGTCCAAAATCCCGTTCTGATCTTTGTACGTATGACATTTTCAATCCTACGTTCATGTTCTTTATGAGACCTTTTTGTGTTAGAAAGCTTCTCAAGGAAGATCCAGGAGTAATGAAGGTTGGCAAGTGTAGAGATGATGGAGTACCATTGGTTGGTTCTCGATAAACCCTTGAATTGGTGCCTCAAATATTATCATCACTTTTGTTGTTGTTTTTCCTGGCATAGACTATCGTTGATGTAGCCACTCAATCACTGGATGGTGCCTTCTGTATGAATTGTGAAGTGAGTGTTTACAGATGTAGCTACATCAATTCAGTACATTGTAGTGAGTGTTGTCTTACTCTATTCGTAATATATGTAGATGATCACATCCATTAACTTCCATTGCCTTGTTCAGTACTTTTTTCCCCATACTACACAAGCAAGCAGGTAGCCAGTGCTTTGTATAACTGTATATAGAAGTGTATATACATGTACATACAATGTGTTCAAGTCAGTTTCCACTTGAACCTGCCAACATGTATGTATATTCCTACAATGTTTGTCCTATGCTTTCTGTATATTTGGTTGCTGTTGGAAGAACATGTAGGAAATCCTCTCCCTACAATGGTTTAATGGGCCTTTGTGTGTGTTAAATTCAAGTTAAAATATGTCTTGTTCTTTTGACAATGCATTATACCATGGGACACAGTATATATTCATCTTCGAACGTCCATCTCTGCTTCCTTCTCAATAGATTGTTACCCCGGAGAGAACAAAACACTGTCGGCTTTGTGAAGCATGCTGCAAAGGTTTCGATCATCACTGTATGTGGCTGATGAAATATGTTGGCTATGGCAACCATAGGAGATTCATCGTCTTCTGCTTCCTGTTGGGTCTGGATAACTATCTCTTTGTGATATCTTCACGTTATTGTAAGTCTGATATCATTTATAATACATTTCCAGTAATATGCATGGAACCCATAGGAACCCATCACGTATAGGTTGAGCCAAATGTATGACATCCTTATGTACATATGTACAATTTTTACAAAGTCTTTATTACTATTTTTTTAGATATGGTAGTTATGACAAAGGATCAATCTATTCAGACAATAATATGGAATGTACGTATTTGGAGGGAAGCATGTATTTTCAAGCAACTGCAGTATTATTCATTTGCATGAGATTGGTACAAGTTGTTTTATAATGTCATTGTATTCTTGCCTGACTCTAGAATGCTGTCAATGAGTATTCATGCATGGCTTTCATTCTTTGTACTTTGCAACTTCTTCACTGGGATATTTGCATGGCTGGTAAGCTTATGTTTGTCATTTAATTATAAAGCAACTGTGACCGATGTATATGTGACGTGTTTTGTCTTATGCTTACCATTGTGTTAGTAGGTACGAGTATCCTACCTATGCCTCATGCTTACCATTGTGTTAGTAGGTACGAGTATCCTACCTATGCCTCATAGAAATATGTAGTTTCATTGTCACATCTGTTGTGTATAATGTTGGGAAATTACTCAAATTGCATTAATTGTGATATTTGACACTGACAATTGTAGCATAGTTGCAAAATTTGTGTAAAGGACTCTTTCACTCCCATTCAGCAAATATCTCTTACTGTAAGCAGTGATGAACTTCTTATTGTTGACCATTCTATTTGCAATAGTCCAATTGTTGATTTCAATGCAGAATGAATTCAATGCAGTAACAGTGAGTGTTTTGATTGTATTCTTGCGTTTACATTTGACAGAATTTCAATGAACAGATAGAAAATGTGTCTTCTCTACGTATGAAGTTATTTGATTAATTCTAAAGGGCAGATTGTCTATGGGAAGAAAAGGTAGTAAAGGTGTTTGACACACTAGCTGTACTTTTGCTTGTGGTAGAGTATGCACATGCCATTGTGTACGCACGACTGTCATAAATCCCATTGGCCAATTACCTATTACCATCAACTTGGACCCAGTGGATTGGAATTTGAGGTTTCTGAAAATTGCTCGCAGCACTCCAAATCAGGGGCAGAGCTAACTGGCCTTGAGTGTCTTCGGTTACACACAGTTAATTAGCTCCATTGATTATCGATCAATTGATCAATTATATATCCCATAAAATTACAGCAAATATCGATCACTAGTGTGATAGTATAGGTCTTTTGTACTGGAGTTTTATGTAACAACTATTTAGTTATCACTATTTTTGCATTTATGAATAGTATGATTTGTTTACTATGATTGTCATAATTATGGTTTTATTCTGCACATGTATAGTACATTCATGTGTACAGTATTTGATCAGTTTTATTATTTTATACATATTGATAATGATATAAAGGTGCATGCAAGTTTGTAGTATTAGTACTAGTTTTCAAGACTTTCATATTAATGTTTTTGCATGTGCGTGTGTATGTGTGTGTGTGCCCTGAAACAGTCAGTGCTGTGTTGGAATTTACTTTTTGTAGTTATTGTAATCACAATCATTTCACATGTTTGGATGTGTGTATTTGTGACAGTTTACACGTGTGTGTGTGAGTACACAGAGTATAGACATACTACAGTATTGTGATATTGATGTTTGTGTGTGTGCGTGTGTACCAGCGTGTACACTTGTGTGATATTAATGCTGTACTGATGAGGCTCTGAAGGCCGAAACACTACAATGTTAGTGTCTACAGCTACTTGTGTGTATAGTATATTTTTAGTGGGCTGTGTGTGTGTGTGTGTGTGAATGTGTGTGTGTGTGTGTGTGTGTGTGTGTGGGTGTGGGTGTGGGTGTGGGTGTGGGTGTGGGTGTGTGTGTGTGTGTGTGTGTGTGTGTGCATCACAGATTTGCCACTCCTTATATACCCGCTGGACACTTCAAATTTCGCGCCATAATGACGTCAGAATATTGATCGAAATCCACTGCGTTGCCGTGTTGGCGAATACGTTATAAGATCATCGGAACGCATAACCAACGCGATCGAAAATTACATCGTAACATCCGAATACAACTCGATACAGCAATTTGAAATACATCATCGCAATCTGTACAGGAAAAGAAAAGAGAATAAAAAGGTAAAGTGACCCCGAACTGCCGACGGGGTCTGTTATTCCGTGTTTTCTGACTTATCCATACATTTGAATAGAGCAATCATCACCTATATGTAGTGTCTATGAATAAACAAACGAATGCAATGTAAAATTTCATTTGTGCCACATATATCCTATGTCAGCTGGCTGGATTTGTACGTAGTGAAAGGGAGCGTTAGAGACAAAACGATCATTATTCAAATCAAGGAATAAATGATACAGTAAAAACAAAACCAAAACCAAAGCCTCGGACACAGGGGTATAGGCAAATAAGCACAAAATGTCATATGCCATCCCTGGCAAGGCAGGGGTGAAAAATGTCCCCATTGGCGAAACTTGATGCGTCATTTTGGTGGACAGCAGTTCGCAAATTGCGGGTAGGGTTCCTTTATTTTGCTGCCACCAGTCGTCGTTACAGGCTAAGATAATCTAGGATTTTCCACCCCAAATGGTCGCATTACTAGTCATTATATTCATTTTGGTTGGCAATCCTCTTCCACACTTCAAAATCTTTGCGATATTTCGTTCCTCTTCTTCCTCTCATGCCACGTGTTGTCAGCCATCTTCCTCACATTATATTATCATCTATTCATCTTCATTTTCATCTATAGTTGAAGACTCTACATGTGTATCGGTACGACGTGAAAGATCTGTGAGACAAGAGATGGCACACGACAGTGCGTCTAGTTACGCCAAACTTTTAGCCTCCTATCAAGAAGCCAAAGTGTATATCATGCAAGCATTGGAGATTGATGAAGTCGAAGGAGGTGGGTATTCAGATCTATACTGTAGTATATTAATTGTTATTAATAATTATATTATAGGTATTGTTAGGATTGTTGGATAGATAACTTAGATGTTTACGTAGGTCTGAGAATCATGATAGGTGTTTGATTCCTTCTGTACGTGTAGGAGATATTAGGCTGGCATTCGAGTTGTACACTCAAGGTATTGCCATTTTGGAGAAATGCTTGGGAATGGACGTCTCTACCTCAGGTGTGAACCTTTGAATGAACATACACAACACTTTAGCTAGGGTCTTGCTACGCTACTTCATAGATCGACTATGTTACAAACCTAAATGAAATATTTGTAATATCTATCTTTGAGCTGTGGCTACATATTTGCTATTTTTCATCTTTTAGACACTGACGAACAAAAACAAGTAGTTGAACTGAAAAGTAAGATAGGGAAGCACTGTGACATGTGTAGGGAGAGAGCTGCTTCTATAAAACGTGAGGGAATAAGTTTTCAATGTTCTAGTTATCTTTCTTTATACATTTCCAAGATGAAAATTTCTAGATTGTTCGACCATTGATTATATTTTTGTCTGATGATAAGCAAATATTTTGGATTTCACAAAGGAGGTGAGAGTAAAGAGGCATTTTCATCCTCTTCTTTCATAAACTATGAAAAGAAGTATGGAAAAAAGTTGATTTTGTCCCAGTATATAAGTCTACTGCTAAGGCATCTTGTTCAAAAGTTTCTGTACAATCCAATCAACATTCACAATCTCAATCAAAGAACAAAGGAGTATTGAATGCCGCTACAAAGTATATGGCAAGTCTCATATTAATGTTGTACATATGTATTAATTTTTACATATCGAGGTGCAAATATCAGCATTTTTTGCACCCTCCCCTTTGCTATTACACACTTATAATAGTTATTAAGATTTGTCAATTAATTGCCTGGCAAGTCATTGAGAATTAAAATGGATTATGTATATTTTTTCTTTGGAAACATGCCACATGTATGTAAATACAGCCCTACTAGAGGTATCTAAGTTATTACTCACCTGTATTGTATGTATTTGACAATCATCACTTTACATTTTTCAGTCCAACCTCTGACCAAAAGCAGCAAAACACAAACCAGAGATAGCACAGTCCTCTCACTTGAAAGGAGTTGATCCTAAGCTGGTGAAGTCAATTTTAGAAGAATTAAGTATTAGACAGGTAAATGGCATTCAGATATTCTATTTTCCAGCTAGGCTTTATAATGACATTCATTTTTGTGTATTTAGGAAATCAAATGTAACATGGAATGATGTTGGTGAGTATCTATGTACGTATGTGTGTACGTATGTACATATTGAACATCATCATCATATCCAACTGCATGTGTGAATGTTTTATACTTATTAACCTACATAAGCACGTCTATGATGTAAATGTGTACATACGTATGTAGTGAAACCTATCTATAAGACCCGAGAAACCAGTAAAAGGTGGTTTACAAAGGCAGGTGGTCTTTATACAGAAGGGCTTTAATGTATGTAGTTGACTTGACACAGTGGGTACTCCAATACCGGTCACTTAGGACAGGTGGTCTTTATACAGAGGTGCATTATTGTAGTTGAGTTGATACAGTGGATAGTCCAATACTGGTCACTTAGGACAGGTGATTTTTATAACAGCTTCCGCTGTATCTGATATACGTACCACAGTTTGTGTTGTTAGATGTAAATGTCCAGTCGAGGTTGTGGGGACAAATGCGCCTGCCTACCATATTATCATCACAAATCCCTGTTTTTTGACAATGAAATTCTTTAGTCGGTTTGGAATTAGCTAAGAGAACTATTCAAGAAGCTGTTATATTGCCAGCCTTGAGACCCAAGGTGGGTGTGGTCTTGACTAGTTCTTTTCACATGGTCTTAAATATAACTTTAGTATTTTTTCATTACAAAATAATAGTTGTTTACTGGACTCCGTTCTCCAGCCAAGGGTATACTTTTGTTTGGACCACCAGGAAATAGGAAGACAATGTTGGTACGTATGCATGTATGTATTACTTAAATATACTTGAATGCTAGAGGGTAAAGGTGAAAACCATTAAAGTAGCCATAAAGTTGGCAATAGATAACATAGTACCTGAGGGTGGAGCCCAAGGGGTTTGACTATTCTGTGTACTCCCCATGCACCCTGCTTAAAAGTGATACGAATAACTTGTATACCAGTAACAGTAAGAATAGGCCGAAATTATGTTTTGTTGCCATGACATTGATGAAGTGCTAATCAATGCACCTGTTTTAGGAAGTATCAAATTAACCCTGTGAACAGGTGTCTATAGTGCCTGATAGACCCCAGCTGTGTGCTTATAGGACCTAGGCACGGGCCAGCACCTTTGATCTAACCTTACACTGGGATATGAGGACGCATATAAGCAATCAATGCAAGAGATATTAATATTTGCTCATTTGTTTGACGCATTATGATAATACAGTGGAACCTCTCTATTAAGGACACTTTGGAACCTTGAATTTAGTCCTTAATACAGAGGTGTCCTCAATTCAGAGGTTACTTAATACACTACAGCACTACACTGGGGCACAGAATAGTGTCCTTATTAGAGAGGTTTCTGCCATTCAGAGGTTTGTAATGGAGAGGGTCTACTGTGTTATAATTATTATGTGAACTGTTATGTTCCGTATTTTGCACAAGTTTGTTATTGTTGTGTAGTGCACTCTGTTATAGGCAAAAGCTGTGGCTCATGAAGCTGAATCAACTTTTTTCAACATCAGTGCTTCTACTTTGACGTCAAAATGGGTGAGAATGTCCTCGCTGACCAATTCTCTTCTCATACGTAGTTAGATCATTGTCTGACATAAAAAGTTCCAATCCACATGTACTACTTGTGCTAGTGTACATGTACATACATGCATACCTACCTTGCTCTTGTTACAGGTTGGAGAAGGAGAAAAGCTGGTACGTGCCTTATTTGCTGTTGCAAGATCACGTCAGCCGTGTATCATAGTCATAGGTACAGTCAAAACCATTTTTGTTGATTTATCTTCACTTCCCTGTCATTGTGGACAATTACTTTGTACATGAATGCATGTGTACCCACAGGACATGTTGTTACGAGGAGAGTGCCCTGATACAAAGTGTTTTTGTAAAGGGGTACAACTCCATACTGATATTAATATGGATACATGTATTTCATGTTGTAATCATGGCAACAATTTGTGTCTGCAGTGCACATAATCTTCAACTAGGTGTGACACACTGTTGCATAGGTAGTGTGTATGTACGTACAGATGTAATATTTGTAATTGTGCCACGTTTTAACTGTTGTTGACTGCAGATGATCGAGGTGGACTCACTCCTTATACAACGCAGTTCAGAAGAGCATGCTGCAATGCGGAGGTTGAGAAATGAATTTCTTTTGTGTTCTGATGGAGTGAGTACGTAGCTTGTTGTTTGCAGAAATGAAAACAGGTGTACGTGTGTGTTCAGATTGGCATGATTGCATGTTACAGTGATGAGTACGTGGATTAAAGTAACTAGGGGTTGTCATCTTGCAACTAAATGTCTTCAACAAGACAACCCTTGGACATATCAATGAGAGTTTGACTGTGTGGCTGTATGTATGTATGTATGTATGCTAAAGCTTTGTAATGTTG
>OZ026558.1:2992573-3002573 GCA_964020155.1 Chondrilla cf. caribensis | reverse complement strand
AGGCATGCGGTAAGCTACGAGGATCTTACTGAGTAGATGTACTTTGTTTTATAGGCCAGTACATTACATGTACTGGCCTATAAAACCAATTAAGTTTATTGAGAGTCAGTAGGTTTTATAGCTTTCGAGAAATAACCAATTTTATGTGTCCCAATATGGGTGGCGTCCGATCATGGATTATTTACTCTAGCTCAGAGATGTTTCCTACTACGCGCGCTAGTTCTTTCCGGTTCTGTAAGGAGTGGTGACCAAGAGCTCCAATTTCGATAGTTATATATTTGGTGGGTTTCCCAATTCTTTCTAGGTCACCAATCAGTTGGATGTAGTTGGGCTTATTTCTCTTGAACATACAGGCTTTGTTCATGGCTATTTTATTGTTCCCACATATTGTTAACTCTAGGATTATAACACTCTGATTGCAAATAATAGCGATATCGGGTCTAGCTGACATTGATACAAGGTTTGGAGGGATGGTAGCAGGGGGGCTATCATGAGCTCTATGGCCATCCAGATCAGCGAATACATGTACATCTTTGGCGAGTGTTTGCTTCAACTTAGAGACAATAGATAGATAGAAGAACAGTGTGATGACGCCAGGTGTAAACTGTACGTTGGATTTTTCTCTGTAGGCTCAAGTTGTTGATTTAACAGTGCACATTACACAGACTGCTGATGTTGAACTTGCCTCATTCAAGCATAAAGTCAAGATGTTAGTCCGCTGGAGAGAGTATTGCGAATTGTCAATGGGACAATGAATGTTCTAGCAGATTCAGTACTACAGGAGCAACCATGCCTTCATATTACATAGGAGAAACTTTAATTTGGTAAGAAATTTCATAATGTGTACCATTTTAATCCACTTCACATGTATGTTTCAACACTGTCACATTTAGATTACTGAACTGGTGTATCAGCATGCAGAACATGCCACGCTCACTGATCAGAGATGGGTAACTGATTCTAAACGATTTGAATGGCTCTATCAAATGAGGCTGTACTTTGACCCAAAGCAATCCAATCTTCAGCAACAGTTGACCATCAGCATGGTAAATGCTAACCTCTTCTATGGCTTTGAGTATCTGGGTGTCCAGGAGAAGCTTGTTCAGACTCCCCTTACTGATTATCTTTATCTTACAATGACATGGGTTCTCAAAGAAAGACTGGGTGGTTCACTGTTTGGCCCGGCTGGAACAGGAAAAACCGAGTGTGTTAAAGCTCTAGGTAATTATCTGGGAAAATTTGTACTAGTGTTCAACTGTGATGAAAGGTTTGATTTCCAGGTAGGTGTGTTCGTCTGTAGAAGTTGTGTTAGGAGTTCGACTGTACGTATTGTTCTCAGCCTCTCAGCCCTAGCTCATGTACACTATGTTGACCAGCACTGATAGTAAGTACTGTGCCCCAGTGCAGAATAGTGATAGCTGATTGTCTCTGGCGATCAATTATCACTTCTATAGAAACTCTTGAATAACTTTGTACATCAGCTATTCAGTTTGCATTCTTTCAGTCCCAACTTTGCTTTAATGAAAGATGTGGAGAAACTTCCAGGTCGACAAATATCTATTCCTGAAGGTATAAAGTGAGTATGGAGAATTGATTGCTGTGCTTGTTTTTAACATACATAGGTACATAGCCATATTATATAAACTGGCTCCAAAGGTGTATTTTAGCAGACAGTATGCACGCCAATCAGATGTATGTCTTGTTTTGGGATGACTTTACAGGCGAGAAGTTTCCTGCAGTGGATAGATGCATTTCCAGATACTCGTTAGGTCTCCCTGCTACTGCTCAGAAAGTGATGCTCCAATCAAAAGGTTAGCTACCAGTTCCTTACACATACACATGTACATACTTACAAACACATGTCATTGTTTCTGGATGATTTGTATGGTATGACTGAATTCTTGGTTCTGGGGATAGAGATGGTAGTACTAACTCCACTCTTAGTTTAGTTCCATGCTGGATTTGTGTCTGTTATGCAGTGGATGCTGTCAAGTCCCATGCAGTATTCTCCATTGGGCTTTCCAAACCATTAACATATTCTGTCCACTTATGATAGAATTAAACTCCCCCATTGAAGCTTCTCTGGAAGACGGTCCAGTTTCCTCTCATGTCACAATGAGCAGTGAAGGGTCCACGCCCACAGTCCATAGTGCAAACTCCAGAACGTGAACATACTTCCTGATGTACTTGTTCACATCCACATGGAAGAGTTGGACAGGTATCTTGGCAGTTAGCATAGCTTACAAGGTGTATAAAACTGAATGTTAGAATATGTTTTGTTTCAAATTAATAAAGTGTTTAATGTGCAGTAAATGTGTCAGTGAGAAGATTTGTATTTAGGAAATATTAAGTTATATTGAGTTAGTTTAGAGTACATCCTGTACGTGTAGTATTCGATTGCCACCTAAACCAATTGAAGTTACATTTTACTAGAAATGGTATATGCATGTGTGTAGAAAGATACAATACCTAGAATAGACCACATGTACAGTACAGTACATTTTCATTCTTATTTTACGCTATGTACGTATGATGGAATATTCTGTAAATATTATACACCTGTGTGTAGTGTTTGTTGTGAATCAACCACACACCACATGCCCTATACCCACTGTGCACACAGTCCATGTTCCAAGTTACTTACATTTTTGAAACGTTGCCACTGATATTATCTCAAGAAAAGTAGTGACCTTAGTGAATATTTCTCTTTCTTTTGTTCTTCTCTGAACTTCCACTCTCTTCCTGTCAGTATTCCTCTAGTGATAGCTGATTCTGAGAATTCACCCATCTCCTTATATAACTGAAGTTGAGGATGAGGTTGATGTATGTTGAGTTGCCATGGTAATTTTACATTGCCATGAGAGTGAAAGTAGAATATGCCGGGATTCATGCTATTTCAATGGTTGGTTAGTGGTTGTGTGTTGTAGGACAACAACTCACCTCAAGGATCCGTGTCTGTGAGTGTTAACGTATTCCTTGTGTGGTGGTAAGGGTTCCCACCATTGTGTTAATGCAGTAACAGTTGTTCATACTACAGCTAGTACGTATTTTTCCCAAGCTGTCATGTTGCTAAGGTATGTATGTGCCGGTCACATTGGAAGTCATTTTATATTCAATTTCCATCATAATATAGGAAAGTTACACTGTTATACAAGTCAACAGCCAGTTTGTTTAATAGTTGAGATTATTTCAAAGGAAATATCACTAACATTGGGATATATTATGTCACCGAGTATCATGTAGGGTGTGATGTGCCTATGTGCGTATGTGCTCTATATTCCAGTGCCATAACTTATGACCGGGAATAGATATGCAGCTACCACTTGTACTATTCACGAAACCATCTCTAAGCTTTCATGTGATACCAAAAATGCAATTTCCATCAGATGTGCAAAATGACATTTTTTGCATAGACGATCACCGATGATCTAGCTCTCCTTGATTGCTGTTATGATTACAAAATGTATTTTAAAAAATTCAGTTGCATTATTTGATTGCATAATATTGTTCCTGAGAGTGCTAATTTGTGATCAATTTGTAATTATTGAATGTTGTCATTATTTTCACTAACTGCATATTATAATACATGTGGAGGTATATATAGTGTTATGAGTATCAAAGTATAATGTGCATGTATATGTATGTATTGTATGTGTAGATGCAAGTGTGTACATGTACGTAGTACATATGGGAATGCACACACAGAGTGATTAGCACAATTTTCTGAATCATGAGCTCTTCTAGTTAAACTTCAGCTTCATTTCAGCCACCTTGAAGGAGTAGGACCCTTCACAAGGTTTGAAATTAGCCCATGTAACCCTTTTGCATCCTGAGGGTCTTTGTCAACTGCGTACAGGGTAAGGGGGTGAGGTGAGAGGTGGCTATTTATAACATCGGGGTGATAGCAAAGTGTTGTGATATGATGGGATAAGTTACAAAATTTGGAGATAAACAACTGTAAGGAGTGGATTGGTTACAATAACATGATGATGATGTAGTGACAGGTGATGTCCTCGGCCTACCCCCGGGTCGAAATGTCCTGCATTTGATGAATTATTAGTTGTGCCTTGCTCAAGAATTTCGTATTAATATTATCATCTATGCAACTATGAGCCTCTACAGTATCATTTCCGCTGTATCCCGACACTGTTTATTGTTTAATTTATAGTTAGTACTATTGTCTCCAACTATAAACTGGGAGTATTTAGCATAGTAAGACATACCTTCCCAGTCTCCTAACTCCACCCTCAGTTTAGTTCCAGGATAATTAAGTGTTTGTCATGCAGTGGATGTTGTTGAATCCCATCCAGTATTCTCCTCGGGGGTTACAAATCCATTGGCATATTCAGTCCAATTATTTCGATAGAATCCAACTGCTCTATTGAATCTTCTCTGGAAGATAGTCCAGTTTTCTTCCATGTCGCAATGAGCAGTGACGGGTCCACACCCATAGTCCATGGTGTAGACCCCAGAATGTGAACATACATCAGAATAAACCTGTTCACATCCACAAGGTGGTGATGTTTGTTGACAGGTGTTGTGATCATGACATTTAGCATTACCTGTATGAATGATGATGTTTGCAATGTTCGCATCTGACCCCCTTTGCATTAACAGTGACACATATTGTCCCTGACAATGTGGACTGACGTAGTAAAGTAGTATACACATAGTGATATTGATAGACATCAGGCCTAGGCCACATGTGCAGTACAATATAATCCATTTTATATTCTACAATATGTCTGTTAGAATATACTATTCATACCTGTGTAAGTGTATTGTTTGATATGAATTAGGCACACCACATGTCCTTTACCCACTGTGTGCACAGTGCTGGTACACTATTGTACTAAGTTTCTTACATTCTTGAAATGCTGCCACTGATATTATCCCAAGGAAAATAGTGACCTTAGAGAAAATTGTTCTTTCTCTTGTTCTTTTCTGAACATCCTCTCTTCCTGTTAGTATTCCTCTAGTGACAGCTGATTCTGAGAATTTGCACATCTCCTTGTATAGCCATAGTAAAGGATGAGAATAACATATGTTTAGTTGTAATGGCGATTTTATGTTACCAAAGCGACTTAACACGTAAACTTAAATAGCCCTCAATTTATGTATGTTGAGTTGTCATGGTGATTCACAATGCCAGGGTGATGTAGTAGGCACTGTCATGCTGTGTGTAGTGACAGTAATCAATTATTGATGACATGCAGCAGAACCTGTTCCGTCTCACCACAAGGAACCTGTCTGTAGAGTACATGTCTTCTTGTTGTTGGTTGTCCTCCTAATGTGTATTTATACTGTAACATCCTATGTGCAGTATGCACACTCGTATTATGGAGGGTCTTATTTGTACACTGGCATAGTTTGTTCTCTTGTATTAATATAAGTGCTTTCTCAGCTATAAGAGCATCTGTTTCACATGACATTTAAAGGATCTGTGTCTGTTGTGTGAAGGTCTTCTTTGTGTGCTTGTATGGGTTGTATCTCTTCTGTCAACCCTGTGCACTACATGCACTGAATTGTGTACCATGTTCTGCTATGTACGTAGTAACATAGACCAGTACAATTATTGTGTGTGTCTTATATAAATACAATATAATCAGATCTATAGTACACAGTATTAATATGCATAAATAACAGTATTCCTCTAGTGATAGCTGTTTCAGCTATACATAGTTCACACATCATACTACATGTCACCTCAAAGATCTGTGTCTGCAGTGATGAGGTCTTACACGTGTGCTGATATGGGTTATTTCCCTTCTGTTAACACTGTGTGCTACATTACTACATTGTGTACCATATCACAATGAATACATACAGTATGTATACCCATACATACACATTCACATATATATGTACACAAGTACAGTTGTATATGTCTACTATTCAAACTAATACATACAGTATGTAACCGGTATACATGACAGATTTCCTGAATGGATAATCCTGGATTACTGCTTATTTCATCTTTGTTGTAGGTAATCTTTATCTCAGTCTGGGCATAATGACTTTATGTATGATTGCTTGTCTATTGGTGTTATCACAACTAAATTAGTGGTAATCAACCTCAATTACAGTTATTCTATTACATTACATTGTGTGTACTCTGGAACGTGGCACTTGTCTATACTGCTTCCTCACATTCACAGGGATATGGTGGACAGGTTTGTCCTTAACCATAGCCTGGATGAATATTTAATATTACACTGTAACAATGCATATCATATGTGGCAGTCAGTCAGAAATTAGGAACTAGGTAAGTGAAACGGGATGTATACATATGTGTAGCATATCACCCACCTCCTCAAAATGATCCATCTGTACAGTACAGTATACAGAACAGTATATTCCAACTCTTATTCTACAGTATGCACATACAGTGGAAAATTCTGTAAATATTCACCAGTGTATGTGTGTATTGTTTGTTGCAAATCAACCACTCACCACACCCTTTACCCACTGTGCACACAGTTCTGGTACATTTGTAATGCAAGAATGTCACCATCACCATGATCCTCAGCAGTACATGTTTAACTTACGTACAATTGTGTTATAGTAAACTATATTTAGGTATCACGTATGTGTTCATAGGTAATTAGCGCTACGCGCTAAACAATAGAGTAGTGTCTTGTGTTACGTATGTTCTTTGTGATAGGCCACGTGTAGTAGTGTGTGTGTGTGGTCTAAAACGAAGTAGAATAGGAGTGAGTGTTGTAAGTCGACCGCGTTCGACAGTTTTAGGATTTGGTTTGATTTATTGCTGCTCAAGTGAATTCCGTTGCTCGTACTGCATGAGTTACGCCGCCTCCGCACGCTTGATAAGGAAGCACCACAAATTCTGTTAAACTAACGCTACACATTATTGTACAAAGTTACTTACATTCTTGAAATGTTACCACTGACTTGTCAGTAATCCTCTAGTGATAGCTGATTCTGCTATATAATTCACCTATCGCCTTATATAACTGAAGTTGAGGATAACAATGATATATGTTGAGTTGTCATGGTGGCATAGTAGTGTAAATTGAACGTAAAATGTGACAGGATGGTGTTATTCTAGTGGTTGGTTAATGGTTGTGTGCTGTAGAGCAACACCTCACCTCAAGGATCAGTGTCTGTAGTGTGAAAGTCTTCTTTGAGTAGTATATGGTATGGGTTGTCTTCCTTGTATACGAACGTATATGCCATAATGTATGTTTGCATCAGCTACAACTTGTCCCAAACCAACATATTGCTGAATACAGCAGTTCCATAGTGAAAGGAAGTTTGTGCTCTATATCTCCAATATAGTAAAAAACAATAATAGAGATATTGTATATTTTACAATGTGATATATAATACATACTGAATCTTGTATAATTGTTTTTACACCTTGATACTCAGTAATATATTATGCATATACTATATATATAATATAGTATACATATATATATATATATATATATATATATATATATATATATATACATATATATATATATTATATATATATATATATATTTTTTTTTTTTTTTTTTTTTTTTTTTTTTTTTAAGCATATGTACACATATATTACGATTAAATAAAATAATATATATATATATATACAATAAATAAGATAAATATAATGAATAAGATGATTAATATGATAAGTACATTAAGAAAAAACAATGTCATGGGACTCTGAAAATTGCTGCATTGAGCCCAGAACAGATAGAGCATTACCTCTTTGGACAGCAACCGAGATCCTTTGAATAAGATATTGAAAGGATAAGGCCTCTCCGGTATGAGTTCTGAGGCGTTGGGAAATCTCCCGGAGAAAATGGAGTGTTTTTGACCCAAACGCACCAGATGTTTCAATAGAAACAGGAGCAAAAATGTGGGTGGCATCAAGGTGTTGGTACTGGGCTGCCTTGCGAGATTCTGCTTGGTCTGCCACTGCGCCTGCTCTGTTGGATGCAATGGTGGAATAGGATGGAGCGAATGTGTCAGAGCAAGTAGCATCCCAGATTAAGGGGCGTCCATTCTTCCAAGGCAGCAGGGTTACCCCATCAGGCCGCTTCCCATCAGATCGACTGAGGCCTTTGGGTTCCGTTTGGCATGGTACTCCTGCAGCAGACAGAGATCTGCCTATGATGTCATTTATGGCATTGTGTCGTGGATGGCGGCCCTGGCTTCTAAGGCAACTCAGCCCATGCAAGGCCAACTTGTCTACTGGTAACCCACACTGACGGCAAAGTAGAGGACAGCACAAAGCCACTCCCAACCGGAGACCGACAGAAATGGTGATAGTTTCGTCATCCATCCTGAGCCCCAGTGATGACACGGGGGGAGCATTGAGCCAAGCACCGGATTCCTTGCTAGCACTACCTAGGAGTCTAGCCTGGGAAATGGGGTCATGGGCTTTTCTTAAAAGGGAGTCAAATCTTGACAAAACCTGGGGTCGGTCCCATTCCTTTTGCTGACTTGAAGATGGGTCGGATGGAGGAGGAGTAGTTGTGCTTGATTTCCATAATGCGAGGGCCTCAATATTCTCTGTAGGATGTACATTGTGCAGGCGAGGAGGTAAAATGTTCTTGGTGAGCGCAAGGCAGCCAGCAGCTGAGGCCAAAAAGGCAGAAGGTGCAAGGTGGACTGCACTGCGGACACCTATACCTCCAGACCAGATTGGGAGGGATGCCTGAAGCCACACGTTATCATCTGACAGGTTGATGTTAAGTATAGTGCTGGTGATGGAACGGAGAAGAAGATCGAATTCAGCCAGCTTGTGAGACCTATAACAGGGCGAAGTTCTCAGTAGGTACTGAATCTTAGGAATTGAGAAAGCATTGCGGAGGAGAACCAAAGAATCATGTCTCCTAAAATGGGGCAATCTGTCTCCCATGATTTTGAGGGCATCACACTTACTTGAAATAGCTGAGTCAATTGATTCGAGGCTACCTATTGGTGCACCTAAGAAAGATGCATGATTGGGGAGGACTGGGATCAAATCAGGGGCGGAGAGTAGAACCTGAGACTCTAGAGGATTAATGGCAATCAGCTCCGATTTTTTGAGATTCAGGCAAAGGCCCAAATGGGATGCTTCTTCTTGAATGAGGCTAATGTCATTTGATACATCCAAGGCGTGCCCACCGATCAAACCATCGTCTAAGTAAAAGATCCTCAAATCTGACCGGAGCTTCTCAATTAGCGGATGGATGGCTAAGCAAAATAGCAAAGGGCCCAGAGGGTCACCTTGTTGAACTCCTTCCCTAGACAGCAGTGTGACCTCCTCATAGAAGAGGTGGGTACAAGAGGAATAGCAGCAGTGAACCAGGGGATAGAGATCCGGCATGTGTTCTAGGGTGGCTTCCAAAACTTTGTCTCTCCTGATACTATTAAAGGCATTTTGGAAATCGAGCTTCACTAGCACATAGTCAGATGGAATTTCATTAAGGAAGATTCTAGCACTGTGGATAGCAGCTTCAGCTCCCAACTTTGTACCGAAGCCTAGCTGTCTAGGAGACAAGTAGTCCTTCACCTGCGAGATAGCACTCATACAGCCAACCTTGGCAACCAGACGGCGCAGAGTTGATCCGATTGCTATGGGCCGAATACCTCCATCATTCTTCTTCAATGCTAGTATGTTGGCGCCGAACAGTATGGGTCTGATCTCATGGTTAACCTTACCGGCTAGCACGAAATTGGTGAAAGAGGTGAGTGCTTGTTTCAGATGTATACCCCCTTCTCCCGCAGATGGGCTGGTCATATCCACGAGATGTTGAGGTCTGAGGAGGTCCGGGCCTCCAGCTGAACCCTTTGGAAAAGACAACAGGGCACGCATCACAATATCGTGAGACACTTCCAAAGCTTCGACTCCATCAGGGGGAGTAGGGGAGGAGGAGGCTGGATTTGGAGGGGGGGTGCTTGGACTTAAGAGCTTCCACCGTCTCGGTGTTGGGTACAGCGAAGGTGTCTTGGGAGCAAGCAAGGCGGATGGCACCTTTGTAGTCACCCTCCTCAAGTTTGGTGG
>OZ026558.1:2950073-2957573 GCA_964020155.1 Chondrilla cf. caribensis | reverse complement strand
CAGAATCTGAATGGGAGGAATGTATTTAAGTACAGGTAATTACCGACATAGGTTGAACAGTGAAGTTGATTTGATTGAGTAACCTGTGTTATTGATAGGCTATGTCGGTTTTCACCCTGATCTTTTGCTCCTCCATAACATCAAATCTACAGGTCCACTCCTTCCAGTAATGCAAGAGTAGCTGAAGCATCGTTAGCACATGTGCACAGTAGTTCAGTGAATATGAAGAGACAACACTGAAACACACCATTCTTCTTCTACATGAAGCTGCACACAGCCTTTGTGGTTTGCTTCAGCTGGCCACATAATATACATTTGCGATTAGATGAAGAAGTTCTCTGAAGGGGAAAGTTATTGCATGTGCTATCATGAATATATGAGGCTGAGGTACGTTTAATTTGTGTTAACTGCTTACTAGACTAGACTTGTGAATGTTGTGTATTCAAACTAATGACTCTTTCAAGGTTAACAATTGGGTTAGAGAGAAAAATCAACTCAGTACATGTGTCCTTTTAATCTCAATATACAAATGTAGGTACTTTGATATGTGGAAAAGATGTCATCTCAAAGGTTGTATGAATCAATTTTGAAACCATCTGCAGTACAATTCAGAAGATATTATGGACCCTCCATCACCTCATCTATCCTTATTTCTACAATATCCTCAATACTGCTAATGACAAAGCAACACTTGATGGGACATTATGGACGGTTCTTTACAGCTAGACGTTGACAATAAGGAATGAAGATGGGGAACATGGTATGCCATCACTTTTTTGTACACATGTATCTCTGGTTTATTGCTCATCTTATAGTGCACAGACGAATCATGAGATCCTGTTACTAGAGTATTGTGCAGTCTGTTCACTATAGGCAGATGGAGGTGCTTGTGTGTGCGTGCTACTTGATTTGATGAGAGATCTTGATCTTGATCTTGATAAGTACAGACCAAATGTGCAATTTGTGTATATCTGTTGAAGACAGTGAACTAAACTCTGGACCGACCTATAAATACCTGTGTTAAGGTGTGAAAGGCCCGGAATTTTAAAGGAATCCAGTCTGTGACCAATGGTACCACTCAAAACTGTGTTCCAGATCCTGAATACTTTAGATTATCTAACTGTGATGATGTCCATTATGCATTATGTAGTCTACCCCGCCTGTCCGAAAGCTTTTCACTTGTTCATATAATACATGCAGTACATATGTACATGACCTGTTACTTAGGGATTTATATGATAATTACTCACATGACGGTACTAATGTGTTCAAATACCTGCAGTATCCAGGTGGAGTAGAAAAGTGCAAGCAGTCTTCCTTCAAAATACCAATTACTGAGAAGGAAAAGAACCTAAAACCAGATGTTGAGACAGATACTGGCATGGGCATATGCAGTCAGTGACAGACAGTACTACGAGCATCATCTTGTGACATTGGTAAATTGAACAAACAGTAGTGTTTATGCGCGTATGTTTAGTATCAAACATTGATTTCACCAGATCTGTATGTTAACGCAGATATTAGAGAGGTCTGTAGAGTCCCAAACACCAGCACACCTGTGTTTCGTGGACATTACCAAAAATATAACTCTATGGACCTCTTGCCCTGATAGCCATCTTCGAGGTATAAGGTCCACTACTATCTGACGGATATCATTAGAGAGATGTACCCGGAGATAAGTTGCCATGTGTGAACTACTGAAGGATGCTTGGAGGATTTCAATGTGGAAAGTGGAGTCAGACAATGTTGTGTCCTTTGTCCACTCCTTCTCAATTGCGTCATGGATAGGGAAAGAATGGACATGTCTTTAGGGGCTGGAACATTTAGTACACTACCACAGGGGGACTGTTCCTCACGTATTGGAACAAGACACCAGCAAACACTTGAATTCGGAATGTACAGTATGCCAATGACCTGACGTTTGTTGCATAAACAGCAAAGGAGATACAGCACAAGGTGGATGAATTCGATTGAGCCTGTATCCGATGGGGAATTGCCATCAATGGAACCAAGACCAAAGTACTCAACATTGGAGAGCAGACCGACAATCATCAAGCTATAACACTCACAACAAAATGGAAGAAGTAGACTCCTTTTCCTATCTGGGAATTAAAGTTGGACAGACTGCTGGGTAGACATAAATTTTTGAATTAGACTGGAGAAGGCCACTACAGCATACCAGATGTGGAGGAGGAAATTCGTTAGTTGTCAATCCTTGAGCCAGAAGATCAAAGTGCGTGTCTTTCGTACGTTGGTGATGTCTGTCCTCCTGTATGGAGCAGAAACTTGGGCAGCCAACCAATAGGACATCAAAAGGTTGCAAGCCTACCAAATGAAGTCCCACAGAGATATTGTTTGAGTGAGCCTGTAGGACTAGAGGAGAAATGAGGTCATTCTGAAGGAGATAGGAGAGATACCAGTTTAAGAGTAGTTGAGGCAAAAGAGACTTCAGTGGTTCAGCAACCTACAGCGGATGCCCAACAACCGACCGCATAAGCAAGTGATGAAATGTAGACATCAAGGCAGGAGGAGGAAAGCATGAGGAACATCTCTGAGGTGGATGGATGTCATCAACAGGGATCTCTCCACAATCTCCAACTGGCAGGAAGAAATAAAGGACAGAGATCGAATGCCACATTCACCAGATTCATCTGTCTAATTCCTCAGCATCGTCTATGCAGTGACACTGTTCACCGAGAACAAACCCAACGTCCAGTAGTAGACAAGGTGTATAGAAGAAGATTAATAGGTGAATGTGCATCTGTGTGTACAAGTGTGTGTATACGAGTGTAAATGTGTATCTTTTTGTGCATGTGTGTTTGCGCACTTGTGTGCACGTGTGTGTGAGTGTGCTTGTGTGTGTTTGTGTATGCACTAGTGTATGCACTACTGTGTGCGTATGCACTTGTGTGTGCACTAGTGTGTGCACTAGTGTATGCGTGTGCACTAGTGTGTGCACTAGAGTATGCGTGTGCACTTCTGTGTGCATATGCACGCGTGTACACTAGTGTGTGAACTAGTGTATGCGTGTACACTTGTGTGTTCACTAGTTTGTTCACTTGTGTGTACACTAGTTTATGCGTGTGCACTAGTGTATGCGTGTGCACTATTGTACACTAGTGTATGCGTGTGCACTAGTGTATGCGTGTATACTAGTGTGTGCACTAGTGTGTGCATAAGTGGATGCACTAGTTAGTACAGTAGTGTATGCACAAGTGTGTGTACTAGTGTGTGCGTATGCACTTGTGTGTGCACTAGTGTGTGCACTAGTGTATGCGAGAGCACTAGTGTGTGCACAAGTGAATGCGTGTGCACTTGTGTGTGCACTAGTGTATGCGTGTGCACTAGTGTATGCGTGTGCACTAGTGTTTGCATATGCACTTGTGTGTGCACTAGTGTATACGTGTGCACTAGCGTGTGCACAAGTGAATGCGTGTGCACTGGTGTGTGCATATGCACTTGTGTGTGCAGTAGTGTATGCGTGTGCACTATTGTGTGCTTATGCACTTGTGTTTGCACTAGTGTATGCGTGTGTACTAGTGTATGCGTGTGCACTATTGTGTGCATATGCACTTGCGTGTGCACTATTGTGTGCATATGCACTTGTGTGCTCACTAGTGTATGCGTGTGCACTAGCGTGTGCACAAGTGAATGTGTGTGCACTAGTGTGTGCATATGCACTTGTGTGTGCACTAGTGTATGCGTGTGCACTAGTGTATGCGTGTGCACTAGTGCGTGCACAAGTGAATGCGTGTGCACTATTGTGTGCATATGCACTTGTGTGTACACAAGTGTATGCGTGTGCACTAGTGTATGCGTGTGCACTAGTGTATGCGTGTGCACTAGTGTGTGCACTAGTGTGTGCACTAGTGTATGCCTGTGCACTAGTGTATACGTGTGCACTAGTGTGTGCACTAGTGTATGCCTGTGCACTAGTGTATGCCTGTGCACTAGTGTACACTAGTGTATGCGTGTGCACTAGTTTGTGCACTAGTGTTTGCGTGTGCTCTAGTGTATGCAATAGTGTGTGCACTTGTGTGTGTGTGTGTGCGTGCACTAGTATGTATTTGCAATAGTGTTTGTGTGTGTGCGCACTAGTATGTATTTGCGTGTGCGAACTAGAGTGTATGTGTTTGCCCACGTGTGTGAGCACTAGTGTGTGTGTGTGTGCACTAGTGTATGAGTGTACACTATTGTGTGCAATAGTATGTGCACTATTGTGTGCTTTAGTATGTACACTAGTGTGTGTGTATGTGCTTGCACTAGTGTGTTTTTGTGCGCAATAGTATAAGTGTGTGTATGTGCAAACTATTGTGTGTGTGTGCGAACTATTGTGTTTGTGCGTACTAGTCTGTGTGTGTGTGTGTGCAAACTATTGTGTGTGTGTTGCGTACTAGTATTTGTGTTCGTATTCGTGTGTGTGCGCACGTGCACTAGTGTGTGTGTCTGCACTTTTATGTGCACTTGTGTGTGCACTAGTGTATGTGTGTATGCGGACTCGTATGTGTCTGCGCACGTGCAACAGTTTGTGTGTGTCTGCACTAGTATGCACTAGTGTGTGTGTGTGCACTAGTGTGTGCAATAGCTAGTGTGTGCGTTTACAATAGTTTGTGCACTGGTGTGTGCATGTGCACTAGTGTGTGTATTAGTGTGTACAATAGTGTATGAGTGTATGTGTATGCGTGCACTAGTGTGCGTGTGTGCGCACTAGTATATATGTGTGTTTGTGAACTAGTGTGTGCGCGTGCACTAGTATGTGCACTAGTGTTTGCACTAATGTGTGGGTGTGTGCAATGGTATGTGCACTTGTTTGTGCACTATTGTGTGCGTAAGTGCAATAGTATGTGCACTGGTGTTTGCGTGTGTGAACTAGTATGTGCACTAGTGTTTGCATGTGTGCACTAGTGTGAGCACTAGTATGTGCACTTGTGTGTGTGTGTGAGTGAGCACTCGTGTGTGTGTGCACACACATTAGTGTGTGTCTGTGCACTATTTTGTGTGCGCACTAGTGTGTACGTGTATGCAATAGTATGTGCACTAGAGTGTGCGTGTGTGCACTAGTATGTGCACTGGTGCGTGTGTGTGCACTCTAGTGTGTGTGTGCGCGCACTAGAATGTGTGTGTGTGGGCGCGAACTAGTGTGTGTACTAGTGTGTGCACTGGTGCGTGTGTGGCATTAGTATGTTTTTGTGTGTCTGTGCGAACTAGTGTGTGTACCCGCACTCCTGTGAATGTGTGCGAGCTAGTGTGAGTGTGTGTGCGCACTAGTGTGTGTGTGTTTGCGCACTAGTGTGTGTGTGCGCACTAGTATGTGCACTGGTGTGTGTGTGTGTGTGCACTGGTGTGTACGTGTGTGCTCTAGTTTGTGCACTAGTGTGTGTATGTGTGCGCGCACTAGTGTGTATGTGTGCGCACTAGTGTGAGTGTGTGTGTGCGCACTAGTGTGTGTGTGTGCACTAGTATGTGTGTGTGTGTACGCACTAGTGTGAGCACTAGTGTGTGCATTAGTGTGTGTGTGTGCACTAGTGTATGCACTGGTGTGTGCACTAGTGTGTTCTTGTGCACTAGTGTGAGCACTAGTATTTGCACTAGTGTGTGTGTTTGCGCACTAGTGTGTATGTGCCTTAGTGTATTTGTGTGTGTGTGTGTGCGAACTAGTGTGTGTGCGCGCACTCCTGTGTGTGTTTGCGAACTAGTTTGTGTATTTGTGCATTAGTGTGTACACTAGTGTGTGCACTAGTGTGTGCACTAGTGTGTGCACTAGTGTGTGCACTAGTGCGTGTGTGTGTGCGCCTTAGTATGTTTGTGTGTGTGTGCGAAAGTGTGTGTGCGCGCACTCCTGTGTGTGTTTGTGTGTGTGCGCACTAGTGTGAGCACTTGTGTGTGCACTAGTGTGTGTGTGTGCACTAGTCTGTGCACTGGTGTGTTCACTAGTGTGTGTGTGTGCACTAGTGTGTGCACTAGTGTGTGCTCGTGCACTAGTGTGAGAACTAGTGTGTGCACTAGTGTGTGTGTGTGTGCACTAGTGTAAGCACTAGTGTGTACACTAGTGTGTGTGTGTGTGTGTGTGTGTGTGCGCACTAGTGTGTGTGTGTGTGCACTAGTATGTGCAGTGGTGTTTGCGTGTATGCACTAGTATGTGCACTGGTGTGTGCGTGTGTGCACTAGCGTGTGCTTGTGTAGTAGTGTGAGCACTAGCATGTGCACTAGTGTGTGTGTGTGTTTGCGCGAACTAGTGTGTGCACTAGTGTGTGCGTTTGTGCACTAGTGCGCGTGTGTGCGTGCGCCTTAGTATGTTTGTGTGTGGGTGTGAACTAGTGTGTGTGTGCGCGCACTCCTGTGTGTGTGTGCGAACTAGTGTGTGCATTTGTGCACTAGTGTGTGCACTAGTGCGTGTGTGTATGTGCGCATTAGTATGTTTTTGTGTGTGTGTGCGAACTAGTGTGTGTGTGTGCGCGTACTGTGTGTGTGCGCAATAGTGTGTGTGTGTGCACTAGTGTGCACTAGTGTTTGTGTGTGTGTACTAGTGTGCACTAGTGTTTGTGTGTGTGCACTAGTGTGTGCACTAGTGTGTGCAGTAATGTGTGCACTAGTGCGTGCGTGTGCACTAGTTTGTGTGTATGCACTAGTGTTCACTAGTGTGTACACTAGTGTGTGCACTAGTGTGTGCACTAGTCTGTGCACTAGTTTGTGCATGTGGGCAATAGTATGTACACTAGTGTGTGCACTTGTGTGTGCACTAGTGTGTGCGTGTGTGTACTAGTGTGAGCACTAGTGTGTGCACTAGTGTGTGTGTGCACACTAGTGTTTGTGTGTGTGCATTAGTATGTTTGTGTGTGTGTGTGCGAACTAGTGTGTGTGTGCACACACTCCTGTGTGTGTGTGCAAACTAGTGTGTAAGTGTGCGCACGCGCAATAGTGTGTGTGTGTGTGTGCACTAGTGTGTGCACTAGCGTTTGCACTAGTGTGTGCGTGTGCACTAGTGTGTGCACTAGTGTGTGCACGTGTGTGCACTAGTGTGTGTGTGTGCACTAGTGTGTGCACTAGTGTGTGTGTGTGCAATAGTGTGTGCACTAGTATGTGCACTGGTGTGTGCGTGTGTGCACTAGTATGTGCACTAGTGTGTGCGTGTACACTATTGTGTGCGTGTGCACTAGTGTGTTCACTAGTGTGTGCGTGTGTGCACTAGTGTGTATGTGTGTGCGCACTAGTGTGTGTGTGTGTGTGCGCACTAGTATGTTTGTGTGTGTGTGTGTGTGTGTGTGTGTGTGTGTGTGTGTGTGTGTGTGTGTGTGTGTGTGTGTGAACTAGTGTGCGCACTAGTGTGTGCGTTTGTGTACTAGTGTGTGCACTAGTGTGTGCGTGTGTGCACTAGTGTGTGCACTAGTGCGTGTGTGTGTGCGCGCATTTGTATGTGTGTGTGTGTGTGTGCGAACTAGTGTGTGTGCGCGCACTCCTGTGTGTGTGTGCGAACTAGTGTGTGTGTGTGTGAGCACTAGT
>OZ026558.1:2902573-2945073 GCA_964020155.1 Chondrilla cf. caribensis | reverse complement strand
AAACACCTGTGGTCTCCATTGCTAATGGTAGAAAGAAGTGACTATCCGCCAGTTCTCTATATATTGCAATCTCCTGCTAGCAGCCTGGTTAGCCATGAGTCCAGCCACACGGCATGCCAAACTAATGTTCGAAGCGGCAAGTGTCGTGCATGGTGACATCCCACACTAAACACCTCCCTCTGGACCAAGGAATCAATGTGAGCCCGTCTGGTCTGGAGTCATCTGCTGTACACAGGCCTCTAGGTTCGAGAAGGGAAGGAATGTTAATTGCTCCTAAGGACCACTTGATCAAGTCATTGATCCAGGAATGTCGAGGGTGCCGTCCCAGACTTCTTCTGCAACTAAGGCCATGTGTGCCCGACTCATCTACATCCTTCCTGCAGAGATGACAGGTGTGAGGTGAACGCAAGGGAAGACCCAGACGAAGACCAACTGCAGTAGAGATGACAATGTTCTCCATACGTAGACCAAGGGCCGTAATGGGAGGAGCATTGAGCCATGCACCAGACTCCTTCCTTTCAGCTGCAACAGTCTTGCCTTATTCTTGGGAGAGGCTCCAGAAAGCAAGGAAGAATATTGTGCCTCTACAATGGGTTGATCCGAAGACTTCTGGATCTTTGCTGCAGGGCCACTGGGGACAGGAGTCTCAATGGGGCAGGATTGCTTCCAAACCTGTAGAGCTTGGCTTGACTGGTATGAGTCAGATGCTAGACACCTCTCAGGTGAAATCAGGTTGCAGAGAACAGATGACCCATTGACTGAAGCGAGGAAGGCTGATGGAGCCAAAGAAACCAAGCTCCTTATCCCCAGACCTCCAGAGGCAACAGGTAAGCTGGTCTGCACTCATTTTGAGCACATGGCGACAGATAGCAAGGGTCAGTCCTCAACAGATACAGGACGTTGGGTAGAGAGAAAGCATGACGAAGCAAGCACAGGGCATCATGTGCATGTAAACAGGATAATCATTCACCCAAGGTCTTCAAATTGGATATCTAGACATGATGGGAGTGTCTATACACTCAATGGAGTTTCCAATTGGGGAACCCAGGAGGGTTGTCTTTGGATATATACACATTACTGACGGAGTGGATGACAGGAGGGATGATCTAGCTGAATTTTCTTCACAAATTACTTCGCATTCCCTCACATTAAGCAAAAGGTTGATTTCTCCTGTAACCTTCTCCAGCAGAGAAAAGATCTAGCTCCCATCACATGTTCCGGGGTACCACACAGTGTGCCATCATCCAAGTAAAATACTTTGAACTCTGACTCAAGGGCTTCAACAAACTTATGAATGGTGATACAAAACAACAAGGGACCCAAAGAGTCTCCCTGTTGAACTCCCTATGCAGATTCAATGACATACCCTCAAAGAAAAGAAAAGAGGGCTGTCAATAGGCTGAGAAAAACAAGAGGGAAAATTTCTGGAGCAAGCTAAGACACTCATTCAAGCATTCTATCTCATCTAATTGAGTTGAACGCATTCATAAAGTCCAGTTTGAACATCAAATGATCCTTGGTCAAGTTACTGAGGTAGCGGCGGCCTGAATGGACTACTATTTCAGCACATCTAGGAGTACCGTAAGGCAGTTGCAAAGGAGACAGCAAGGCACCCATTATCTCCCTTAACAATGGACCTAGCACATTTAGCAATAAGTCTACTGAGCACATTCCCAATGGCAATGGGCCTAACACCACCATCACATTTGTTTAGGCCAATCAAGCAAGCTCCAAAGAAAAAAGGATGTGCCTCCGATAGCGTTTCACCTTGAAATACAAAATTAGTGAACTTGGTGAGAGTGTCCAACAAAGAACATGCACCATCCCTGGGGTAGGAAGATATCAAGTCCTTGAGATGTTGTGGATGGAGGCCATCTGGCCCAGCTGCTGACCCAGATGGAAAAGAGAAGATGGCTTTCTTCACTGATGTTGAAGTAACTTCCACTGTTGCAATACGCACTTGAAAGGTGGATATGAGGATGATGGATGGGCTGGAGGGTGTTTTCCCCGTAACATTTTCAAGTTGGCTTCATTGAAAGGAGCAAGGGACTCGTCAGAACTAGCTAAATGGATTGCTCCACGGACATCACTCTCTTATAGCTCACTGGCAACACAATAAGCGAGAACTTTAGATGCATCCCAAGGGGGCCCACTCCATGTGGATTGAGGTTGACTATGGGGATGCTGTAAAGGATCCTTCTCCTCGTTGACAGCACGATTGATTGAAGAAATAAGGCTGGCTCTCTTATTCTGCCATATAGGTATGGCCAAACACATTCTCGAAAAAGAAATCAAGCGCTCCCACGAACGATTATCATTGGAGGATGTAACACAACTAAGAATCTCACCCAGCTTCTTGGCAGTCACCACCTTGGAACCTCTTGGGATTCTCTTCAAAATTTTGAACTTTACAGGGCCTGGATTAATTGTCGAAATGAAGGAGACCACATCATCTTGATGTACAGAATCACCAGAATCGCCATAGATAGTTGTATTAACCATGTAAAAATGAAACTAGGTTGCGTACACTAGGAGGAAGACCAGAGCCCCTACAACGGTTGTTGAATGGTCCATGAATTCAAATGTTTCCATGTTTCCATAGAGGCATATCCCTTCCACAGTGTGAACAAACCCCTCTAGAGGTAGATACAGAAGTATCGGCTGAGATATCTGCCATTTTGATTATTAACGATTAACACCAACAAAAAGGGTGCAGATTGTCGATTAAGCTAATTTGAAGACGTAGATCACCGCCCTTGCGCCATTTAATGTTCTATCCTAGTGCCATTTTTCTTGTCATCATATAAGGTCATCATATAGTCGTGGATGGATATATATATAATAACTATAATATGCATTTGATATACAAGAAATACATAATATTATGTATTAGTTATACCCCGCCTTCTCAAGTAGACACTCGAGTACTGTATATCCCCATGCACCCAGCAAAGGTAGGGTATAACAAATATATATCCCGTCAAAGCGATAGAAAGTACGTTAGTGCTATGAACGCAGACAAGAATTTTGTGAGGAAAGATTTCTTTGGAGCTGAAAACGACAGTAAAACCTCAATCAGAGGCACGTTAGCAATAACTGAGTACCCAACAACTCTTTAATACCTAGCAAAAAGAGGTGTGGGGATGATGACAGCGTTCGTTTCTCTGTGGCCAAAACGCCGCCAAGAGAACCAAATGGGATGAGTAACTACCGGTATTATCCAGCCTAGCCCAAACCACGAAGTCTTCAACCTGAATGACCGATGTTAAAATAGTTATCGATTTGCTGCGTCTTACAATAATCACCATCATTGTTTTCAGTTTCAACAATAATTGTATTGAGACAATCTAAAACTAAACCGTCTTCTTTTGTTCTCAAGACGACACAAGTGAAGCACTCGGTGCATTCTGGTATGAAATCATTGAGTATGGGGATTTCAGCTACACTGGAAAGAGTATTATGTCCACCAATGCTTGAAATTGTACAGTGTATATACAAACCTCTTGTGAAATCAACTCTATCTACATGCATTTGAAAAGGCGCGGTTAGTATTGGAACTGTGAAATAAATTATAGCAATATGAGAATTGATAAACCCTTACATACACATTCTACAGTGATCACAGCCCATTGCAATCACATAAAATCATACACACATTCAGTAGAATTTGTATTTTAGACCATACCTTTAGCTTCAGTATGGATACAAGTGAAGGACACGTACAGTGAAACATCTCAAATACAGTCCACGACTTTGTAGTTGCAGTTGTGGTTGTCTTGGATCTTCCCTTGCAGTTTGAGTATATGGAATTTCGAAATGAAACGTGAACGGCTACAAAGATGTAACAAGATGCACTCCATTATTCCAATTGTAACTGAGACAAAACAAGTAATTATTGAAATTTAAGATGAAAGCAAACCAGCCATGTCCCTAATTATATAAGTCAGTATTGTAATATTACTCCAACTTCACAACATACCCCCTTTCATCACTCTTGCAACTCATAGTTGTCATCTTGGATGTCCACCTGAGTAAATCTGGTTTATCAGACTCCAGATTGAAGGTTAGGTCTTGGTCAGTAGGAAGTTTAAATCTGACTTGAAATGACCTAGTGCCTTCCCAGTCTGCACCCAGTATATGGATGATGATAATTATTGACCCAGGTGTGAAGGTTACAGAGGGTGTAATGAAGTAGTAATAGATCTAGTGCTGAAAAAAAAAATCTAAACCAAGCACTTCGAAGGGATGTATCTCCTATCACTGTTCAGTGTCCAATGGAGAACACTCAGAACCTGAATATTCACAGTCACACCCCTCACCCCATTTCGACACGCGGAGGATTGGAAATTGGCTAGAATTCGAGCGCAACGGCTTCGCCTAATGTAATAATTTCACCGAAGGTTCTTTTAAACCTAAGAAAGACACGTACCCAAGTAAGTCGAATGTGGGGAAGGCAGTTTTTTTTACCCGAATTACTTGTTTTCGCGGCCCTGAGAAGTATCTAAAAAGGTTGAGAGAAGCTCTCGATAGAATTGAACAATAACCAAGCTTTGTATTCGATAGATATGCTGTTGGCCCAAATGTCTCTATTTAGAAGACAACTAACCCGACCGTCTTTAGTAGGAGAGCGATCCAATCGTCCCTTTCCAGTGAAATTCCAGCCTTCCCACTCTATCTATTAATGTGAAATTCGTTTCGTTGATGGCTTGAGGGAAGGGTTTAATTTGATATAGCATCCGTTACCATAGAAACAGTACTATTATACAGCAATTTTATATTGTATAAAGCGCTAGCAACAGTATAAAACGTTAGCAATGGATGCTATAATGGTTAAGACATGGACACTCGGCATTATGACATATAACTCTGGAATTCGATCGTCCCTTTCCAGTGAAATTCTAGCCGTCCCGTTCGATCTATCAACGCGAAATTTCGTTTCGGTTCATAAGTGATAAAATGATACTAATGAGATGTATAACAGAGTCAGTTATACCATAGATACTCTATACCCCACCCACATACACCTTGGGAAAAAAGTTATACACCCCATGAATACGTAATGAGGTAGTTTAGCGATTAAGACACCTGACCACATCAAAGGAAACGCCCACGCATCATGGTACAAAGAATTATATTTAGCACTGTCCGGAATATGCAGGTAATTTTACAAACTAATGATGTAACGGGACTGTAAATGGCTGTCCTGATTACAGAATACAGAGGTGTCCTGGTTTTTCAGGTGCCTAAATACCAGTTTTAAATGGAGAAAGATTCGGAACAATAGTTTAATGTCCGTTATATGCAGGTGTCTGCTTTTTCTAGAGTCCGGATTAACAGGTTCCACTGTATAGTATAAATATTCATCGGCCTTTTAGAATTTACATATAGATAGGTATACATGTACACAAACACACACACACACACACACACATTTTTTCTTCTGCTGTTTGCATTCCAACAAACCTCAATGAGGAGGGAGTGATACAGGACGAAAATGTCCTAAGTCCATTAGTGCCTACTGGCACAGAAATGCTTGTGATTCCGAAGTCCCTGAATGTTAAAGAACTGGTATCAAACAGAGTATTGAACCATCTCACAGACTCAACACCTCCCAGCATAATCATCTTAGCTGTGATTCCATCCAAATTAACCAGGGGCTTTACCACTCTTCAGCTGAGAGATGGCAGTGATGATTTCATCTTCAAAGAGAGGAACACAGAGATTATCTGTGTCAAATGGATTGAGAGGGTGGTCAGATGGTGAGACAAGAGGCAGACTCTCCAAGAAGCCCGAACTCTGGCTGTATCTGTTAATGTGGATGTAATGTCCATGGAGATCAGGTGCTGTATTTGTTCCCGTACAGGACTTGCAGGCCTTGAAAGACATGTGTGTAGTGTATAGACATACCATTGTGTGGTTGCTGTGTGTGTAGTGTATAGACATACCATTGTGTGGTTGCTGTGTGTGTAGCGTATAGACATACCATTGTGTGATTGCTGTGTGTGTAGTGTATATACATACCAGTGTGTGGTTGCTATGTGTGTAGTATACGTATATACATACTAGTGTGTGATTACATGTGTGTAGTGTATACACGTATGTACATACCTGTGTGTGTAGTGTATATACATTTGTACAAGTGTGTGTAGTACACCAATATAAGTGTGTGCGTGTGTATGCTGTGATTTACAGTGAAGGAAGAGATGCAGAGCCTTGTTCAGGAGGTGGAGATACTTTGCCGAGGGAAGGCAGAAGTTGAGAATTTGCAAATGTCAATGTCTGAAAGAGCGGCAGAACTGGTTAGAGTTAACTTCAACTCTATTTGGTGATACGTATCTTCAAGGATAGTTGAACTTGTTTGGGGATAGTTTGATATACAGTGAAACCTCTCTAATCTGCCCCCCTATAATCCGCCAACCCCACTAATTCGCCCAGTTTCTGAAACGAATTAAAATGTATGTACTGAAACCTTGTTAATCTGCCAACCTCACTAATCTACCAAAAAACTGACATTCCCAATTGTGGTGGATTAGAGAGGTTTCACTGAATTAGGAATTGTTAAACTCTCTTGGGGATAGTTTGATATAGTAAGGGATAATGAAACTGTCTTGGGGATAGTTTGATATAGTAAGGGATAGTTAAACTCTCTTGGGGATAGTTTGATATAGTAAGGGGTAGTTAAACTTTCTTGGGGATAGTTTGATATAGTAATATTAATATTCCTGTACTCACCCCACCAGGTAGTATAGTTGTATATTGGCCGATTTTGGCCATCTGTTCATTGACTTGGTATACTCTGTATCGTCAGGTGTTTCACTACTAGCCTATAAGGTATTTGATCCTTCCCTTCATAAGCCTCAGCTGAGAAAATTGATGAAAAGTTCAAAATTATCATTATCGAAACAACTCAAAGAAGTACGTTCACCATAGACAAAACGTAACACTAATAGCTACATAGGTTACATATGTATGTAGTACAAGTGTGACTGTCTATGGTTGTGTTTGAAGTTTGAAATATAACATTCACGTTGATTATTGTGTATATACGTGCATTTGTATGGGGGTATTTAATTGTCTTCACTAATCAAGTGTACATTTTGTGTTATGAGTATTTTGGTGATAAATTGAATACTGTATAGTATTTATAATCTGTGTCCATTATAAAGGACCCTCATCCAGTAGAATCACATATGAAAGAAATGGATTTCTTAAAAGTATCTGATTGAAACTCCTGTTGATTGGAAAGTGTTTTGTGATAATTTTACTCAAAAACTTTATCCAAGTGAGTTAGCTGTGGGTTGCAATTGCATAAGCATGTTCTGTACAGTGTATATAATGTACACTGCCTGTGACCTGGAATAAATGAGAAACCCTATAATCTTATACAAATTTTATTGTCTGGTACCAATTCATTGATGTGGCATAAATACCTGTCTACCACACACACACACACACACACACACACACACACACACACACACACACACACACACGCACGCGCACACACACACACACGCGCGCCCGCGCACACACACACATGCACATGCACACACACACACACACACACACACACACACACACACACACACACACACACACACACACACACACATGCACACACACAGACACCTCCCATACATACATATATATGTATACATGCACATACGTATTCACTGTATACCACATCCACCATCTGTATATGCTTGTAGTGTTAGTTGTAAATTGATACTATATCATTGATCATTCTTTTATTAATTCTTTCTTTATATTTTATTGTATATCCAGTGAGCTGTTCTAAAAGAAGTTTATTTACACTTGCAAGAAGAAAGTCATCAAGGTATGTACTCTACATAATAGTAGGTGGGAATTAAATTGTAAATTGCATACTTAAAAATCTCTAATATCCCTTGTCTATTTTATAGAAGGAAAATCTACACTATCGTTAAAAGCTAAATTGATTTATCTGTCTTCAACAATCTCACTGCAACTTTATTACCTGTTTACTGGTCTCCTATATCAGCCTCTTTATAATGTCCAATGGTAGGGTATGAAATGCACAGATCAAGTGTCACATTGATATGTAAGAGTGATGTTCTATTGTTCTTACTAACTTCGTTAGCTATCTTCACTACTACTCCTAGTCTACTCGGTTTTTTCTTCCATGTTTCTGTGGTTATCTTCTAGACATCAAAAATAGTCCTCGGTAGAAAGGACAGTGGTTACTAAGGGATTTTTGACCAGAATCGGTAATATTCATTTCTTTGCCAATGTGCTAGAAGGCCTTTTCGGAGAATACCACTCCTCATCAGTAGCACTGGGCAATGTTCTGAGTAGTCAATCTCAGCTAAGCAGAGTATTGGCTGGGCTTTTTAGCAATTCTGGTCAAAAATCCCTTATTAACCACTGTCCTTTCTACTGAGGACTATTTTTGATGCATAGAAGATAACCATGGAAACGTGGAAGATAAGCCTTGCCCTGTTTCGGAAGAATCGAAGATTTTTTCACGGCCAAGCGCCGACTTTTACGTAGGGTGTTAAAGTCGGTAGATAATAATCCACTACTTGTACTACACTGAACCCTACAGACAATGACCTGATAGGCTAAAAAGCCCAGCCAATACTCTGCTTAGCTGAGATTGACTACTCAGAACATTGCCCAGTGCTACTGATGAGGAGTGGTATTCTCTGCAAAGGCCTACTAGCACATTGGCAAAGAAATGAATATTACCGATTCTGGTCAAAAATCCCTTATTAAAGGATTTCTAGGTTAATGCACACAACTTATCAGTGCTGTACTTTGGACTTGGTTAGGCTAACTCAAATCACACATGATTGCAATGCTGCCATTTGCTATTTGCATAAAAGAATATCTGTCTGCCATAGATAACATGGAGCACTTGCTGGATATATTCCAGTCAGTTGCAGATTCTTTGGATTTCACTCAGCATAAGATAACTGTACATGTGTACCTGTATGTGTCTGTAGTATGCCATTTTAGTGATATCGTTTCTTTTGCCATAGAAACAGCACCATTATGTGGTACTGTATGTTGTGTGTGTAGATCAAAGTGTAGAGTGTACAATTATCCCACTATTCATACACACAATTCCTTCCTATTGCACCCTTGTGATTCTTATTTAAATTTGTCAATGAATTGCCTAGCAAGTCAGTGTTGACTTAATTATCTAAAGTACCTCTGGTAGGGCTGCAGTGGATACAGATACTGTAACTTTATTTGTGTAAACACATGCCTAGTTGATGTATAATAGAATCCAGACATGCCATATACAGTAAATAGTGAGCATAATATCTGTATACATATATGTACATACATACATACACATGGGTCCAAGGGTGTGTATTGTGTCTGTACGTATGTAGTGTACATATGTCTATTTTGGTCTGGACATGTCTCTCTTAAACACACTACATGCACTCCTCTGAGAATAAAGCAAGCAGTACTTTCCCTTAAGTTCTGTTCATAAGAGAGAGGAACAGTGAATGACCCACTGTATGTGGTGAGTGGTCAGTTGTGTTAACTGAACATCTCCAATACCTGGTCTACACCTTCCTTGTGCAGTTGTTCCTGGACCATTGCTCAGTGAACCACTACAAATGAACACCACCACATGGTGTGCTAAATTGATAAGGTCAAGTAGGTCATAGTTAGATACTGTTGTCAAGGTACTATACTACATTTGGTCTACATGTCCTCTCACTTCCGTCTTTTTCTTTCAATATTGTTGTCTCATACCTTAGAGGTGCTGATCCAATCTTGTTGCAACAACATCGACAGCACACTATTACTGCCTCAACTATCTACATCCCAACAATATCATGTGCAACAGTAACGTACATACCTGCACTCCCAATGTTATAATTTGCTTAAATTAATGTTCAATTAATTTTAATTCAATTTTGTTGTAATACGTTTTGTTTCCTTATTATTTTAATTATGAATGACAGGTGAATATCAGCTTGCTCCCACCAGACGGGGTAAGACCCTGCGTACAGTTGATGTCTGATCTAAGTTGTTGTATAGTTTGATCATGAAGCCTGGATAAGACTACTTCATGGGTTGGTGAGACAAAGTCAAGATTGAATCCCAGGTGCAATAGCTTCATTTTGACTAAATGGACCCAAGAGGTATAATCAATTGAATTTAAACTGTTGGATATTTCGAGAGCTTGTCTAGTTAAAAAGGAGGTGCTAGGTGAGGTTATTCGGTAGAAGTATTTCAGGACAGCTGACACACAGTCATGCGACAAGGGGGGTGTTCCAGTCTCGGCGAGGACAGCTGTGTTAACGCTAGAATTTGACACTCTCAATACAAACTTGAGATATTTGCACTGGATTTTCTCTAACTGGTGGACATCGTAAAGTCCCCAAATCTCTGAATTGTATATTAAGATTGGTTTGATGAGTGTATTGATAAGGGTAAGCAGGATGTTAACATTGGTGATACCCAATGAAACTATTTTGGTTTGGAGATTACACAGAGATTTATTTGCTTTTTTGTTAATTTGGGATAAACACTCTTTAAAATCACAGTTCCAACACAGCCAAGTTCCCAGGTATTTGTACTTGTTTACAATTTCCAGGGATTTTGGGCCAATTTCCAATGAATCCGTAACAGATGGAGATTTTTGACCAAATACTAAAATCTTAGTTTTATCAGAGTTAATTTCAAGATATTTGTGCCTACAGTAAAGATGGAGAGAGTTAATTTGATTTTGAAGTTTTCTGGGATCATCAGTGAACAATACTATATCATCTGCAAACAAATTTAAATCTCCTATTAGAACAATAGGATCCATTTTATCAAAGTGAATTATCTGTCTTTGTAGGTCAGTCCATGGTGGCTCGTTCAGAGAGTACGATGAAGATGCATGTGGGGGAATATATGTAGCACATATATGAATGTCGTTTTCAACCATAGAAGATGTTTGTTTGATTTTGATCGAGACACGATCGCTTGATTTCTTGGTACATTCCATCAGTGGGCTCAAAATTAATAGTCTTTTATATAGATCAATAGTCCACCAGAGTTACGCCTAGCTTTTCTGTGTTTACATGGTCTGGGAAAATTTAGTGATATGTAGCCTGTGAGATCAACATTAAATGTTACATTGGGTTTGAGCCAAGTTTCAGGCAGAATTATGATATCCGCATCAAGTTTATTTAGATAATTAATTTATCACATGTTAGGCCATTTATGTTCCATTGCGTCTGTCAGCTATGTTTTTGGCATATTTATATCACATCACGTTAGAGATGTATAAGATATAGTAGATAATGAAATGTATACGATACAGTAGATAATTAAAATGATGTAAAATTACCAAATAACATGGTTACAGCATTTTGTACATAAATAAATGAAAATGATGTGCATATTGTTAGGTAGCTATAGTTTGGTGCTACATACATGAGAATGAATTTACTTGTTCAATTCACTTCAAAATTAAGAATCCATCACAATTGAACTTCTCCTGACCTCATCCTTACATTCTAGTCAACCTTTACAGATGACACATGCACATATGTACATAATGGAGCTTAAATGATAAGTACATACATATACGTATGTACTGTATGTACATAAATATAAAGGGTTTCCACTTAATGATCGCTTAATGAAACATTACAGTAGTGACTCTGTTTCTGCAGTCATATATACTTAGAATTTGTATTTTTGTTCAAGTTGCAGTCACCATTAATTGTGTTCAGCTCTCCACAACACCACATCGCTCATTAAGGTTAAATTTAATTCAATATACATGATTGTGTTCTATGTACTGTGTACATATTTTGTATAGTATGTGTTATATTATAGCCACAGCATGTCAGAGACATTCCAAATTAAGTTTTGTGTGCACAAAATCCATTTATAATGGTGATAAACAGTAAACCCCTATGTACATATGTGCATAAGGTGTTTTATGACATCTGTGACACATGTAAACCCAAGAAAATTGGTTGCGTATGGGACTATTCACTGATCTTAACAAACATTCTTGTGTACTAAATCTACACCTTACTTCTGGTGGTTATTCTCTTGCTATCTATTTTTTCAGTTCAGACTCTCCAAAGGAACTCTACAACATAACTCTCACTTCTGTTGTTGCTAACATCAGTGTATCATGGGAGTGTACAGTACTTATGTAACAATCTTTACGGATAATGACCATGGCAAGACACTTCCTGTCTCTTTGCTTAATATCCATGATTGCATCTACATAATGCAGAATCTGATTACAGAATGTATCTGTTTTATTTGTCCAACATTTACCTGTGTGAATACTCCATAAGAGTAGTGTGCAGTATGGTAGGTGTGCATGCTGTGCTGTAAAGGATATGATCTTCTTACTATACGTATGTGTAGACAAACAAACACAGACATACACACCCTCACACTCACCGGCCACTACTAGTCTGACATACACAAGACAACATTACGTACTACATGTATGTGCAGATGTGCCCAGGCTATACGTATGTGTAATAAAGTATGTGTTTGTTTGTGTATGTATGTGTGTGTACATGTGTGTGTGTGTGTGTGTGTGTGTGTGTGTGTGTGTGTGTGTGTGTGTGTGTGTGTGTGTGTGTGTGTGTGTGTGTGTGTGTGTGTGTGTGTGTGTGTGTGTGTGTGTGTGTGTGTGTGTGTGTGTGTGTGTGTGTGTGTGTGTGTGTGTGTGTGTGTGTGTGTGTGTGTGTGTGTGTGTGTGTGTGTGTGTGTGTGTGTGTGTGTGTGTGTGTGTGTGTGTGTGTGTGTGTGTGTGTGTGTGTGTGTGTGTGTGTGTGTGTGCGTGAGTTATATCTTTGGTGACTGTGTCAGCCTTTGTTCTAATTATTTGTTATTACTTGAGTTAGCTGGTGCTGACCTATATTGTTACCATATGAGTCAGCCTGTGTTCATGGATGGCTAACAACTGTGCCAGCCTGCATTCACCTATGTCACAATCACTTGTATAAGTTCAACTGGGTTGTTATCATTTCTGTTAGTCTGACAGTGTGTAACCTTGATTGTTACTAGCTACATTAATCTGTGTTTGGTACTATCTGTGTTAGCCTGTGTTCCCCTAAATTGTTGTCACCTTTGACAACCAGTGTGAAACTTCATTGTTATCACCTGCATTTGTCTTTCAAACCGGGTTCTTACTGTCAGTTTTAGCTTATGTACAAATAGATTGTTACTAGCTGTGTTAGACTGTCTTCACATGCATTGGGGTCCTACTACCTAGCTGTGTCAAACAAAGAACACACGTACAGGTGAGTTTGAGTGGTGAACTGACAGTATCTGGCATTACAAGAGGTCATTCTTTGCAGTTAATTATGGTGCCAGTATTGTCAAAGCAGGAATGTGTTTTGGTTACCACAGACATACCATTTTCTTCAACAGTGGAGGGGGTGTGAATTAAATGAATGATATGTCCCACTAAGTACTATTCTCGTGCATACACATAATATGTAGTTTTCTCGAGTAGTATAGTATTGGTGTGTAGGTTATGGGCTACTAGACTGCCCACTAATATAGTATGTGCCGTAAGGTGAGTAAAGGTTGGGATAGTCTATATACTGGGAATAGCGATTAATGCATCTCCCCACTGAGAGGTACAAATTTTGTGTGTGTGCCCATCAATGTACTTACTAAGTAAGTGGGAGAATACCTCTGAAACAGGGCTCGAGCACTTCAATATAGACTGCAAATATCTCATAAAAGCTTACCAGACTATACTCCTGTTGGGCACAGCTTCAGCATGGCTTTTAAACTTTTTCAGCTGGTAAAACTCACTGTACTGGCACCATCCTCTCCAAACATTCTGAGATAACTTCATTGGACCGAATGTATCTGCCCTCTTACATGCATTATTCTTCTACCTTTGCAGTTTGATATTGATACATTTTGGCAAATAGTCTAAATCTGCGAAGAAATCCAATCAAAAATGTTGAAAAACCGGCAAATATATATACATACAGTACTATCATTATGTGGCCAATAACACTAGATACACTATACCTGATATTTTCAATGTATGGGAGGGAATAGGGTGAAGAAACACTATAAGCAGGGTTCAGCATAGCTCATAAGAGAGGGGGTGTCAACTTGATATAATTCCACCAAATCTAGCTGATGGCATGACTAAATTGTGAAACGTTTCCTACACAAAGTTGCCTGTAATCATATCTACATTCTCAGATTTGTATGCATTTTGTTTTGTGACATGGTTGATGGGAGAGCTTTGGGTGTGCTCGGATGTACCAAGTCTGCTATATTGTGATTTTTACACTGTATCCAGTGACCAAGAAGCTGTTAACATGTTATGTTGCTAAAGTATGTCATTTGAAGTTTGGATAACATCTTGTCCAACATCTGAGATCAAATCCCACCAGTATGAAGCAAAGTGGGTTATGGAGAATCCTGAGGGGCATCATGGGGGCATCCATCCCAGTGTAGTAATGATTGTGCTATTGAATTTGAAAAATGAATTGTGGCAAGACATATAGGGTTCTTATAATACCCATTCTCTCAAGACTGTGTTATTTTGTGTGTAGACTAGCTTCATTTTGATGTATCATGTATGGTGTTGTTGTTATCATGTATCATGTAACATTTCAGGACACTGATTTCAATAAATTATGAAACTCGATTAATTATAATTTACACTATATTTTCCTCTGATTGCTCATGAATTCAAACGGATTCACATTCATAATTAGCAATTTATAATAATATTATATAAAATATTTACAGGCATGGGTGTTTTCTATAGTGAGAATATATCTATAATATTAAAACTACAACAACACACAAAGTTAGTTCTCAGTGTGATGTTAACTATTATTTTTTCTTTTGAAGAGACATTACAGTAGGATTCGGATTCTCGGCTTGTGGTATCTATATAGATCTGGACTTCATTCACTACTTGATGAAAAGTGTAGATCTAGATATATTATGAAGCTGCCAATAAGTGAGAGTATTAATGACATTTAAAGCACACATGCATAATATTATGGATGTGAGTACAGTATAGTGCATTATATAATCTTCCATTCCATCCATACACAGTTTGGAATATACTTTTAATTACAATATAGTTGGTGCACTTAAACTGACAGAAAGGTGAAAGTAGATGTTGTATTTGCCAATAATAAGTGTGCAACACTATACAGTACTTAGTTGATATGAGTTGGGGATACATAGGCAAATGGAAACTAAGAGCACAAGGGATTGATTAGCACCTATTCACTGTTGTACACATGTTGGATGAAGGTGTTGAATGTTTCAAGTCGATAATTATTTAGCAGCGATAATGTTCGAAAGGACACCGTTCAGTTAAAATTTACTTTGGATACAACAATGAACCATTTGCCCATACCATATTCTCTCGAAAAATTTTCTATATCAACCTTATGGACTCCACTTCAACATGCACATTTTCCTTGTTTATAGGATAATAGAAGAATGTTACATACGTGTCATGATAATTTAGTGTCCATAAACAGAGCAAATTCATGATGGCTATTACCTTGACTCTGTTACAGGCTAACACGTACATCTGCTTAATGGGCCACACCAGAGGTTGGTACCAATTGTCAGTACTGGCTGAGTGTATTTCTGCTAGGTACTAGGGGGGATTAATAGAATTGACAAGGTGTATGTGTAAGAACAAAGACTTAAGAGCTTCACTAGTGTTCTCATGTACATTGTATATCTGTATCCACATATTACAATATATTAAATGTTTTTCTAGCTGCCAATAAATGTTGATTCAAGTGAGTCTGTTAATGCCAAGGTTTTGATAAAGTGGTATGAAGAACTCCAAAGCAGTCGTGAAACCAAGGTTAGAATTCTACAGGCTGAAGAAATCCATTTCTAAATGTTGGTATGTAAGGTGCTATCATCTTGGAAGGCCTAATGGAAGGACCAAATCGAACATGAACAGATGAAAAGTAAGTACAATGTTTCACATATCTGCCATGTATATGTTTCATTGTAATACGGATATATGTATATATGTATATATATATATATATATATATATATATATATATATTATATATATATACATATAGCATCTTGAAAGCCATGTACGTACATAGGAAATGGCAGCACTTAGTAATAAATTACTTTTTTTTTCTGAAGTGGAAGCAATAGATGCTCTGACGCTTTTCATTTGTGATATATACATATGTACGTACATACCTATTTTATATCCACATTTGTATAGGCTGTGAACAGTATAAATTTAGATATTGTAGGGACATAAGGTAAGGTCCCAAAGCATCCTTGTGGAAAGGGTACACTGTATATATGTTCAGTACGTACATATGTACAGTATGTACTGTATTGCATGTATTGTATATAAACAAACAGTGACATTTTCATATTTATGTTTATTTGTAAAGACATTTCAGAACCACTTGCCTCCGGCCCTTTCTTACTCAGTCTGAGACAGAAGCACGAAAACTACACAAGTTATTATCAAGTGCTTTTTGGTTTGGATCAGTCGGTGACTCGGTGGATAAGAACCTACTAGTTTCATGGTATTCCTTGTGAAGAATGCAGCATAAAGTTTCAGCCATTGCTATTTGGATCACTTTTGGCACTTGTGGAGGGAGGTGCATGGGGTTTGCACTGCCTATTGCTACGAGAATATGTTTTCCAAAGCAAGTGCATAATACCTCAGTAGGGCTGTTGCAATAGCATTACATTATATATAGCAGATTTCAAAGCACTCTTGTGATCAGGTAGTGTACCTTCCAACTCCTTATGCTTTTTGTTGAGCAAAAACTTTTCAAATGAGCATCTGGTATTATCTCTGTGAAAGTAATATTAAATGGTAGTACTCATTACTCAAGAGTTATTGTTGAATTTTGGTCAGATTGTTGTGTATTTGTGAGTTTATGCAATAGTATGCAGTTCAATGCTGTATGTAGTCTCTACGCTTTAGGTTGAAGTACGTATGTATCACTGGGGCGTTCTATAATTGTATTAAGTTAGATGAACATGAACAGGAGTGGTGTTATGCCATTGTAGGTGATTTCCTCCACCTGGAAACTGCAGGTATTTGAACAGTACATTACAAGATCTATAGATCAGGCTTGAAGGGTGGGCTAGCTTTTATTGCAAGAGTAAGGTGGGGGGATATCAATCAGACATTAGACATACGTACATACATCAGACGTAGACATTAAGTCGGTCTTTTGACTTACTCTCAGTCGATACTCAACTCGACTTACGTAGATGGTTGTCACCCTGTCAGCCATAGTCAGTCAGGAAGTTCCTTGGATCACTTTAGTGTAGCAGTGCTGCTGTATGACATCGCTGTAATCTTGGCACCGTGGCATATTGATCACTGTGGACTATGTGGATGAGACAATCACTGATCACACTACAAAGATGACTTCAAATTTACGATGCAGTAGTAGTATCTATCTTGCTCTATGACTATGACAGCTGGGCGGTACCTAAGTCTAAATCTATCCTTAATCACCTGGACAAATGCCAATGAAACCTTAGGTCCATTCTAGGCATACATTGGCCCAACAAGATCCCAAATACAACAGATGTAACACCCACCCACTATTGGAGAGGGTCACAGAGGTACGATGGAGAATGCTGGGACACATATTGCACATGCCATCACACACACCAGCTCAACTAGCTTTGAAATTTGCTGTGACTGAAATGTGGCCATCACTTTCCAATAACGCTAATCCTACTTATGAATGTTTGAGTTGTGTCCATGATAAAAACACTCCGAAAAGGTTCTCCTGGTCCAAACAAATGACATGAACCCTGGTTCAGTACCTCAATGCTTGCAAGGTTTAATACAAATTGTAGAAATGTTAATAGCCTGAACATCAATCATCACTTATGTCCACAAAAACACAGGTGGTCAACGTGAGTAAGAGTTGCTCATCTGCAGATACATATTGGCCAGAATTGCATGCATTGCTGCCACATGACACCACAAATTCTAAACATCCTGTGAGATACTATACAGAATGGCACTGGTACAGATTTGAATATCAATCTCATGTTAGCACACATGCACATGAATATGCTAAACTAAACAGTGATCCAGGTCATAGTGATTTAATCAAAAAAGCATCATTGGCATGGAAACTACAGTCATATGGACAGTGATTCAAACATTTTCCCAACATTAATAGACCAAATCATAATTGAAAGTGAGGCAGGGAAGCAAACCATATAAAATGTAACATTACATTCGTTTGTTTATTCTACCTCTATAGGTGATGAATGTTCTATTTAAATGTATGGACAAGTCAGAAAACACGGAATAACAGACCCCGTCGGCAGTTCGGGGTCACTTTACCTTTTTATTCGCTATTCTTTTCCTGCACTGATTGCGATGATGTATTTCAAATTGCTGTATCGAGTAGTATTCGGATGTTACGATGATCGCGTTGGTTATGCGTTCCGATGATCTTATAACGTATTCGCCAACACGGCAACGCAGTGGATTTCGATCAATATTCTGACGTCATTATGGCGCGAAATTTGAAGTGTCCAGCGGGTATATAAGGAGTGGCAAATCTGTGATTCTGCACATTCGCACATTTGTGCGTGCGTGTGTGTATGTGTGTGTGTGTGTGTGTGTGTGTGTGTGTGTGTGTGTGTGTGTGTGTGTGTGTGTGTGTGTGTGTGTGTGTGTGTGTGTGTGTGTGTGTGTGTGTGTATGTCTGTGTGTGTGCATGTGTGTGTGTTGTGTGTGTCCGTATGTGTGTGTCTGTGTGTGTGTGTGTGTGTGTGTGTGTGTGTGTGTGTGTGTGTGTGTGTGTGTGTGTGTGTGTGTGTGTGTGTGTGTGTGTGTGTGTTGGAATCTACTTTGTGTAGTTATTGTAATCACAATCATTTCACATGTTTGGATGTGTGTATTTGTGACAGTTTACACGTGTGTGTGTAAGTACACAGAGTATAGACATACATGTATTGTGATATTGATGTTTGTGTGTGTGCGTGTGTACCAGCGTGTACACTTGTGTGAAAATATTAATGCTGTACTGACGAGGCTCTGAAGGCCGAAACACTACAATATTAGTGTCTACAGCTACTTGTGTGTATAGTATATATTTTAGTGGGCTGTGTGTGTGTGTGCGTGTGTATGCTTTTGTGTGTGTGTGTGTGTGTGTGTGTGTGCATGCGCACAGGATTCTTTTGTTTATTGAATTATAACTCACAAGTAATTCGAGTGCGGGGGTGGCAGCCCCACGAATTTTTTAACTCGAATTACTTGTTCTGCCGCTGAGTCATTCTATAACGCGATTTTCCCTATTCCCGGACATGTTTTCTTTGAAGTCGGACATGCAGCGCTCTCGAAAGTATTTTAGAAGCTACAAATCACAACTTAAAGGAGGGGAAATGTGCCAAACAAAATTAAACAGTCGTGGCATACCCAGACAACGCCCTGAAGACCCTCTTGGTCAGCATTATGAAGGTTAACATACGGAAGATGATGCTGACACGTTGAATGATTCCAAAAGCTGCTGCTACCTGCCCAAGGAACATTTTCAATCTACCACGATGTCCACTGATGCGCTGGAAATATTGAGTAACTCTGAAGTGATTGCAGTTAATCAAGATTCTTTAGGTATGTTTCACATGTGTGTGTGTGTGTGTGTGTGTGTGTGTGTGTGTGTGTGTGTGTGTGTGTGTGTGCGTGGTGTGTGGTGTGTGTATATACGTGCGCATGTGTGTACATGTGTGTGTACATGTGTCTGTGTCTAAGTGTGTGTGGTGTGTGTATATACAGGTGTATGTGTGTACATGTGTGTACGTGTGTCTGTGTGTGTATGTGTACATGTGTGTACGTGTGTGTGTGCGTGTGTGTACGAGTGTGTGTAAGCACGTGTGTTCGTGCATGTGTCTGTGTGTGTGCATGTGTGTGTGTGTGTGTGTGTGTGTGTGTGTGTGTGTGTGTATGTGTGTTCGTCTGTGTTGGTTGTGGGTATGCATGTTAATAAGTCAACTTTGGCTATTGTTTCAAGGAGGGGGGGTGGTCATTTCCAAATTTCTATCTGTGGAAGGATCCACAGAGCAATTTGCTTTACCAAGCAAAAACCTGGGTGCCCGTGTCAAATCTAGCTCATCAGTTGTCCCTACATGTTTGAGTACTTCTTTTGCCTCTCGAAAGGTGTTCAAGGTCACATGGTGCGGAGCAGCAGTGACTCCAAAGAACAAGTGTGGGCTGGTCCCCTTTCTGGAGGCTCCGTTGCAGTCATTCTGCTGAACCTAGACGACAGCAACACTTCAACCATCACCACAGACTTCTAGACCATTGGTATCCAATCTCAGCGGGCCTCGGCACGTGACCTGTGGCTCCACAAGGATGCCGGAGTGATGTTAGGGAAGGTGTCTGGCTCTGTACCCTCTCATGGAGTGGTCATGTACAAACTTACTCCTAAATGAGTGGCCATAGATGGCTCAAAGGAACCTTAGGATCCTTTGCAGGTAGTACTGTTAACCATAGGTATACACACATAACAATTGAAGCTAGCTGATTATACATGCATACATGAATCTTGTGCTGTACTTGTTGTCACAATAATCATTATAGGTGTGAGAATGTTATAATAATGTGAAATTTGACCACATAAACAAACCTTGGAGGAGCACTGTCGGCATCTCCAATAGCTCGAAATATCCAATATGTATTCATGTGTTTATTTTCTGTTTAATTTGTTTAATAATTACTGTGTATTCATTGAAAGTTGTTACCAAACTTAATATATATATATATTTAAGGGCTTCTAAGGGAGGTAGATTATATTACTTTCTAAATTAAAGTTATAATTGATGCATGTCATGTGATTGGAACGCGCCAGATATCTCACGAGAGAGGGAGTGGTCTGAAAACGTTATTGGGAGCGTGACTACATACGTACAGTATAGGTCATGGATAGTTTCATTGTTTTCTCGGCCTTCTCAGTGCTAAGTGGCACTCAATCGTTGAATAATGGGTTAGCTAGGACCCCGCAAATGGGCTGGAAATCCTGGAACCACTTCCACTGTGGAGTGAATGACAGCGTGATCCGTGGTGCTGCTGATGCTATGGTATTGGACCACTTCGTGTGGTTTGCTTGGATATGGGCAAGGACAAGTGGGTTGGATGGTGCACTAAGGTAAAACTGTCAGTCTGTATTGATTCGTAGATATTCCACCTGAAATGCATATAGGGTAGCGGAGCCATATCCCGGACACCTAATGGTTTAAACATATGAAATTTTACATTGCATTCGTTTGTTTATTCTACCTCTACGTATAGGTGATGATTGCTCTATTCAAATGTATGCTGTTATTGAATAGTGTCATTGGCTGACGACAACATTCAAAAAGAGTATTTCATCAGAAAACTGGCGTACACAAACATCTGGCATGACGTATACCGCCATTTTCTGTTTAGCGGGGTCCTGAAGTACGTTCATACCTAGTAATAATTATAACAACTATACACCTCGTGAATATTAATGAGGTGTATTAATGAATTATACACTCCACCACATCAGAGTAAATGCCCATGCACCAAGCCCCATTCATTCACAAAAGATCACTGTTTGACTAGAAAGTTAACGTATATAGCCTAATAATTCCTCCGAAGTAAGGTCTGCCTTATGGTCCCAGGAAGCATTCTATTCATATTGAGCTCTAGTTTAGAAGATAAGCCTAGCCCTGTTTGGGAAGAATCGAAGATTTCACGGCCAAGTGGCGACTTTTACGTAGGGTGTTAAAGTCGGTACTAGATAATAACAGGCTACTTGTACTACACTGAACCCTACAGAAAACGACCTGATAGGCTAAAAAAACCCAGCCAATACTCTGCTTAGTTGAGATTGACTACTCAGAACATTGCCCAGTGCTACTGATGAGGAGACTAGTAGACTAGACGTAGACTAGTGTCTTCTGATGTAAAATTAACGATCTATGATGTAAACACCGACAAGGACTAGTATTGTAGTAATTGCTGAGTGTTAATATCATTCAATGCTCAGCCTTAGCTTATCAATTCAATTTCTGAATTACCAAAGGCGATCCAATATACAATGTCCCTGGGCTATTTAGCTTTTCAAAAAGCTGCCCTTTATCTAATATCAACTGTGGAACCTGTCTATAACTTCAAAAATCACCTAATAGATCAATTGGTGGTTTATATGTCAATTTTCTTATCATTAACTGTAACAGTTTGAAATTGTAAATACATTACCTTCCTAATAATGCATGGTGACGATGGTAGAAAGGGTGAAATATGTGACAAATTATATTAACACTAGACAGGTTGGAGTCAACACACTGTAGACAGAAGGATTGCGAACCAATTTTGGCTGCACATTGTTGAGTTCACATTGGTTGGCTTGACAGTGAGCATAAGGTATTCTGTCCCAAGCTGTATTATACCCATATCGGTATTGCAGTATTATTTGTTCAATTGTATAACTATTTAAATGTCATTTCCTATCTCCAGAAAATAGAACTTGTTGATAAAAGGCAGTTTGTAACTTTATTGTGAGAATGATACTGCAGCTGTTAAGAATACTCACTGTGAAGTAAGTCAACTCTATTCTATAATTGTGTAGGTAATTTAATTTGCAATGTCATACATGGAATCAGGGGGTAGTAGGATGGTTTCATTGTTATAATGTACATTTTTACCTTTTACATATATGATTTAAAAAATAAGCGTATTCTATTTTATGGTTACATACTATGATAACATACACCATTAACACCTTCCATTTTGTAATGTACATTTCCATTATAAAAGGAATCAGGCTTGGGTCCACAAATTTGTAAACCCAATGAGGCATCAGCTGCAACAGCTGCAAGTTTATTGAACACATTGATTAGTGTTATTTGTTTTTTTTGAATGTGTAAACATGCTTTTATCTCCCTTTGATCTTCGTGGGTTTGCAAATTTGTGGACCCAAGCTTAAGCCTGATTCCTTTTATAATGGAAATGTGCATTATGAAATGGAATGTGTTCATTATGCATTTTGTTTAAAAACAATATTTCAATAATTATTATTATGCTAATATACATTATCAGCTGCTTTGTATTATTATATTTCACATTTCCATGTTATTTGTAGTGTTCTGGTGTGTTATGGATCATACTTGGATCTTCCCAGAATAACATTTGCAGGGCGATTCCGATCTGATATCAGTACAGGCAACAATTATGTCAACAATTACAACGTATTTAACAATTCTAACATTCACACATTCCCTTCGACTACTGAGTTAGCTCAGCTGTCCACATCTGTACTCTTTTGTTTAGTGTTCTATGCATTCGTATGTTACTGTAGTGTGCTTGCTTGTGTGTGTGTATGTGTGTATTTTGTGTGTGTGTGTGTGCATGTGTGTATTTTGTGTGTGTGTGTGTGTGTGTGTGTGTGTGTGTGTGTGTGTGTGTGTGTCTGTGTCTGTGTTTGTGTGTGTTTGTGAGTTTGTGTGTGTGTGTGTGTGTGTGCGTGTGTGTGTGTGTGTGTGTGTGTGTGTGTGTGTGTGTGTGTGTCTGTGTGTGTGTGTGTGTGTGTGTGTGCGCGCGCGCATACGTGTGTGTGTATGTGTGTGTGTGCATACGTGTGTGTGTGTGTTGTATGTGTGTGTGTGTGTGTGTGTATGTGTGTGTGCATGTTTGTAGTGTGTGTGTGTGTTATGTGTGTGTCTGTATGTGTATGTCCGTGTGTGTGTGTGTGTGTGTGTGTGTGTGTGTGTGTGTGTGTGTGTGTGTGTGCATGTGTGTGTCGTGTGTGTGTCGTGTGTGTGTATGTCTGTGTGTGTGCATGTGTGTGTGTTGTGTGTGTCCGTATGTGTGTGTCTGTGTGTGTGTGTGTGTGTGCGTGTGCATGTGTGTGTTTTGTGTGTGTGTTTCTGTGTGTGTGTGTGTGCATGTGTGTGTGTCCATATATGTGTGTGTGTGTGTGTGTGTGTGTGTGTGTGTGTGTGTGTGTGTGTGTGTGTGTGTGTGTGTGTGTGTGTGTGTGCATGTGTGTGTGTGTGTGTGTGTGTGTGTGTGTGTGTGTGTGTGTGTGTGTGTGTGTGTGTGTGTGTGTGTGTGTGTGTGTGCTTAGTGTGTGTGTGCCCTAAACAGTCAGTGCTGTGTTGGAATTTACTTTTTGTAGCTATTGTAATCACAATCATTTTACATGTATGGATGTGTGTATTTGTGACAGTTTACATGTGTGTGTGAAAACACAAAGTATAGACATACTATTGTGATATTGATGTTTGTGTGTGTGCGTGTGTACCAGCGTGTACACACTTGTGTAAAAAATTAATGCTGTACTGATGAGGCTCTGAAGGCCGAAACACTACAATGTTAGTGTCTACAGCTACATGTGTGTATGGTATATTTTTAGTGGTTTGTGTGTGTGTGTGTGTGTGCACGCGCACAGGATTCTTTTGCTTAGCAAATAACTCGCAAGTAATTCGAGTGCGGGGGGCGGCAGCCCCTCGAGTTTTTTAACTTGAATTACTTGTTCGATTGCACTGTTACATCAGTGACCTACCGAAATGGTACCATCAGTATCACAGATCCTTTGGTGAACAAACTAATTGTTACTAATCCTCAAATGTCTCCACCCAAACTTGTGAATCTCAATCCAGAAATACAAAATAAATCTGTCATATTTGGGATGAAATTTGGAGTTTCTCAGAACGATAACAATGATCTAGCCTTCCTAGGTGACTGGCAACCATCTGTCATAGCTCAGAATGTATGGACTCGCATATCATGCTTGAATGAGTCAGACCTTCGAAAGTTTTCGAATAATACACATTGGTGTGGATCACAAGGGACTAGTAAAATCATAAATGTGACATGGAGCAATACCACCTTTCGGAAGCTCTCAATCAACATCATGATCATTATTATGAGAACACAAAGGAATTATCTGTTGGTCAGACTTACTTCTTTTATACTAGAAATTATCAAAAATACATTCAAACTAATTTTACCCTTGGTTATGTAGTTGGTACAATTGGAGTAGCTGAATCAAATGAGCCCCTTAACTTTGGTGGTGAACGATTGATGTCATTTGAGGATGTGAAGCAAGATGATATTGCCTTTCCCCTGGGACTTAAATGTAACAATCCTGATGCCATTAGGATGTACAAGGCTCCATTTGTAGTTAATGAGAATGAACAAAGGTTAACAGTTGACTTTAGTAATGCTATATCAATGGATGAATTGACTTCTTTTTGGGAATTTTTCTACTCTTTACTTGGGAATTCGACGTACTAGGGATTCCAAAGTGTGTGTCCAGATAATTGCAAATATCTCATACCTTGAAGAGGACTGGTTGAAGAAAACCGCAGATGTGATGGATGTCCATTTGGATGACCAAAATATGAGTCTTCTTGCCAAAGCAGAACTTGTAGTTGTGCGAAGTACTAATGATAGTGATCATGAAGTTTGCAACTCGTTAGATAATATGCAGTTTGTCCAAATACTGCTTAAGGAAACCATATATTTTGTACGTCATCTGGGGGATTACGTCTTCCACCTGGAAAATGATCAATCCCAATCTGTGAAACTCTATGTGACTCACTTTGGAAGGCCTTCCAACAACACACCTGTCACACTTCAGAGAGCCAACCCATGGGCTGTTCCAGAAGATGGTATCATTGTTGAATCCATGACAGCAGTCACTGATTCATATGGAGTAGCAGAGTTTACTTTCACTGGTGGCTATGTCCCTTACCCTCGCAACAGCAGTGAATCTGATGAACTACTATATATTGACAGTCAGGTACCGGTGTATCGCATTATGTACAATGTAACACCTCTTGTTGGAGAGTCTTGTAAAGGGGGACAACATAACAAATTCATCAATTCAGAACTGGCTTATGCTCACTGCATCGATGACATATCATTTATTATATGGTCTGAAATGCACCTCAAACCTCCATACACATGGGTGCATAACATTAAGTCTATATTCAGACAATATCACATTCTTTATCCAGTCATGAGTAACATACTCGATTTCAGTGATTATTGTGATGTTATCCGATTACACAATATCCAACTATTGAACTATTCAATGAGACTGGACATTAATCATCCCAGATACATGCCAGTTACAAGAGATTTATCTCCAGTAAGGCAGCACATGATTCTGGAATGGCTGAAGGGTAACCCTCCAATGTTTTCTTTTCATTCAACTGATCAAACTGAAATTCCATCTCGTATTTGCCCAAAGACAAGTGGGAAGTCCACATTGAAACAAGAGAGAATTTCTACCAGGATAACAAGATATCAGAAGAATCAGTTTATTCTTTCAATGCTGAAACTTTGTTTTCTGCTAGAACAACAGACGGTAATGATGCTGAGCTTACTGATATTGATTGTATAGACTCAGACAAGGTAACTACATTAAATCTGCCAGAGAGCAGCAACCACGGAGAAAGAGGAAGTGAATGTGAACCACGTAATTACTATAATTGCATTGCAACCATGCACACTACACCTGCCCAGTGGCAATTGGATGCAAAGTTTGGCAACTGCTCTTTGCACACCCTCAGACAACATCTACAACAAGCTGTGCAGTTGGAGTTCTACACCATCCCACTCTACCTTACGTCATTGTGGACCATCAAGGAAGGCGGTAATCAGGAGGTTCATAAACTGATTAGAAGTGTGGTGATGCAAGAAATGCTTCACATGGTTCAGGTGGCCAACATTTTGATAGCAGTGGGTGGACGTCCCATCATCGACAGTAGTGAATATGCACCAAAGTATCCAGCTATGGGACTGCCAGGTAAAGTCCTTTCAAATCTCAGAGTTACATTGAAGAAAGCTTCCAAGTGTCATATCCAGAGGATATTCATGGGAGTGGAGTACCCTCACAATATGTCTGCCGCTACCAACACATCTATAATTACCAACTCTACCATTGGTCTGTTTTATAATCAAGCATTAAACTGCATGAAAGAACTGGTCTCTAAAGATAATATCTTCAATGGCAGTCAGCAGTAAGTTGAGTGGCCTTGGGATAATAGTTACGGAACTGTTTATAAAGTCCACAACCTCAGTACAGCAGAAATGGCTATTCATGAAATACAGGAACAAGGTGAAGGTGCTAGTCCACTTGATCCTATGGTGACTACAGGAGGGGATGGCGGTTTGGCCCATTTCTACAAGTTTAAGGAAATTGCATGTGGAAAACAACTTACAAGGAAAAACAATACCTACTCCTTTAGTGGAAATGACATTCCATTTAATGAAAGTGGTGTATGGCCAATGAGGAATGATCCAAGCAGTCGGGGAATAAGTACCAATACCAATGCTCACACTGAGGCTCGTGTGTTTCATAGAATATATCATAACCTATTAAAAAAATTGCAGAATGTTTTCGATGGTGCTTCAGAAGAACTGAAGGATACTGTTAGTATCATGAAATCCCTACAGGTGCATGGCAAGAAGCTTATGAAGATCCGTCTTGATCCCACTGATCCTAACAGTCCAACAGTAGGACCAGTGTGGGACTACGAGTGGGAGGAGGGACATACACCCACTTTTGATCCTGACAGTGTTCCTGACTCAGTCTAAGTCTGTGTGTCCTCCAAATGACTCTTCTAAAAGCACTGCAGCTTTATTATTCCAAATTGGATGTATGCTTAATAGTAGGAACCTCTTAGGCCAACACTTTATATTTGATAAATAATATAGTTTATGCACAATACATCAAGTGTAGTGATATAATACTCAATAATAAAAATAATAATGTTGTATTCCGTGACATTTCAATAACATTGTAAAAGATAAATCAAACTTGAACATATATATTTAATTTAATATAAGCCCTTAAGACAACTAGATGGATTGCCAGTTAGAGACAACTACTGGTGGTTCTCCCATTGACAGCCAAAGCAGCAATTCTCCCTTCTCTGTTGAGTGACAATATGTAACACTTTTCTGTTTCAACCACACAGATGGATTGCCAGTTAGAGACTCCAAGGAATACGTGGACTTCTTCCAAACAACACAAGGGGCATTAGCTACATTGATGCATTCAAACAAATCCAATAAGAACATCAGGGAATGGTAAAAGCAGTTACACAAATGTATGCATGTACACATGTACATAAACATATACGGTATGTATGTTTATAATAATATTATATATATATATATAAAAATATATATATATGTACATATAAATACGTATGAGACACAATTTACATACGTACCTGCAGCGAGGGGAAACTCCGAATTACCAATGGTTATTGAACTAGGTAGAGTTTCCAAAGCAGGAGGTACATTTGGATACTGTCTGGTCAGCTGTAACTTTATTCGAGTAACACTCAATTTCCTACCATCATCTGAAGTAGATGCCACAAATACTACCCAAAATGGATGATGCCTCTACAGGGTTAACAAGAACAATGTTAGTAACACCAGTCGAACACCAGTTCAGTACACACATAGAGTTGAGAAAAAGTTTCATAAACAGTATTGTAAACAATTAATAATGACAGCTGGGTGGGTATATCTTTGTTTGTCTTCTTTAACTCAGGACAGTATACAATGCCACGACAAACGCCATTATCTCCACAAACAATACACATAACAGTCACCTTGTCATCAGTAACAAAGGCTGCGTCTACAGCAGATCCTTTTGATAGCCCAGTGTCGGGCTCAAATGCTGTGCTAGTGTCAGCAGTGCTCCAAGAGTAACCTACACAGCAGAGTATACGTACACAATACAGCAATAGCAAATGACACATGATACATGTATATACATATGTACGTACATAGGTATGTATCTATGTACACATATAAGTATGTATGTACACATGTATGTACGTATGTACTCAGTAGACAGAACGGTATTCAATTTTAGTACTCAATGATATCATATATCAAAGGTACTACCCGGGCAATAACCTCAAAGTACTCTCGGCTTTTAATATTCCCAAAGCAGCCTTCAATGCAGGAGTAACCAGGAATTTATCGCTGATTTTTGTTGGATTGGATCATATTGATTATGATTTGTTAAGTATTAATGTTGGAATTATCACTAATACGTATGTACGTACCTTGCTCTCCATTTCTTTTCATCCCTACACACAAGACGTGTCCACTGGTGATCATGACAGTTGCAGAATCATCACTGATGAAAACTCGAGTGTCTATTACAAAGAAAGGAATAATTTTAATCATAACAAGTATGACATATTTCACAGTTTAGTATCAAAAGGTTGTAATGATACAAGAACACCATACGTGGGCTGTGCTTCTTATAATCATCTTGGACATACATACATGGTACTACAGTATTGATCAGTGGTAACAGAAGTTACAAAGAAACTTAAATAGAGTATTTCATAGACTAACAAAAACTACACTGCAATGGATAGTGACTTGGTGGTACTGTATACGATACAGATACTGGCATTCAACTTTTATCACACTGACTCAACATTCAATTCACATTCCCATATAAAAATACTACATACGCACATTTACTACTGTTCTTCCTCAATTCTGTTGTAGATATTGGACTGTCTGACACTTGAAATCCTTCCTTACTTGTAATATCTCGATAAATGATGCAACCATTGTCCAATACCCCACAAATGTACATCCCTGGATAGGGAGGGCAATGAGAAAATGTTTGACATGAACTTGCACAGTAATCCAATAATGGCAATGGCTGTTGATATGTGATGCAATTTTATTTGGTATGTTAATTTATGTGTGTAAGATGTACTGTACACTGCATATACACAATACACATAATATGTGGTGTGTAGATTAGTGTTGGGCAATATTGATAAATGCATCCCAACAAGATATTTGAACAAGTCTGTACGATATTGGATATTGCATTAACATAAATTTTGTATCAACAGGTCATCACTTTAAATTGTGCTTATCCAATATTTTAGACATGTTATCATTAAATCTAGTGTGAGCCACTGAAAGTTGCAAAGGATTATTTGTTGTTATTCCAGCAAACAAGTATGTACGTTTCTCTTATATTTCAATGTTATCATTCAATAATCATGATAATTGTGATACTCACAACAGACAATAATAATTATTAAGTGCAAGACTTAGGATCCCTGTTTTTGTACACAATTTTGTTCACAGTGTAATTCTGGTAATTAGCAAATAAGCAGCATTGAAATTCACAATGCTAAGCTTTGAGGATAACTACAGTACTCAACTGGTAATGTCCCTCTTAGCTATATGACTACCACCTAACAGCAAACTCAGTCACTTGTGTGCCGGTTTTTACCAATGCTCGAAATCGAAGTGTTCTTGCCCCTATTTTCACGTTACCTCCTCTTAGCAGCCATATCCTTCAGAAAGAAACCTTGCATGTGCATGTTATTGTTGTAAATATATGTTATGTTACATATATTTATTTATGTTAAAAGGGGGAGGGGTCACTATGAATGCTTTGATGTATAATTATCAATATTGCTTTAACACTTAACACAATAATATTATAAATCCTTATTCTAACAACAAATTGTTGTCACAGAACAGACTATAAAGGGGGGAACGCCCTGGTACCTTCATTTGGGGGAAACCCTGACATAGCATAGGCTACTCAAGTATGGGCGAATTTTATATTGGACTCTGTACGTATACAAACATGCAGTTACTGGGAGAATTATAAATTCTTACGGGGAAACAGATAAGCATACTGCACATACAAAATCGTAGATTAATCAAAACGATCCAATTCATCTGATATCTCTGGGCCAACCGTGAAAACACAGTGCAAAACAAATTGGCGCCTACCATTCGGTGATGCACCAAGTCATCAGAGAAGATCGTTCTTTGATTTGCGGTGATACTCTCTGTACTTTACCATTCTTCAGGTTTAGAGTTTCAATGTGTGTTCCTTCAAGGAGGTAAACACTCCGTGTACATGTGTTCTGTGCAAGGGTAAATATACCAGTGTTCGAAATAACGGTCGGACTTCGGACATTATCCGACCATTTTGGCCATTTGTCCGATCCAAAAATGCTGGGGTCGGACATTTGGCCGAGCACAATTAAAGGGCCACTACCATGAAAGCTGGTCTTAAATCACTTTGTTTAGTAATTAAACATCCGTGTTATTGTTAAAAATCGCCGTTCTTATTTCAAACGAGTGGAATTTGCAGTTTATGTCTACAAAATCACCGAAAATCGGCCATTTTGAAATACGCATAATGACGTCACAAGAGACCTCACGTAGTGTATACATTGGATAAGGAGATTTTTATTGTGAATCGTTGACTAATAATGTATGAAGTGATAGTTTTACAGTGAATTTTACGTTGCATTATGTGGCATGAAGATCCATACAAACAATGTCCGACCCAGATTGAATACGTCCAACCCAAATTCAAAGTGCTCGGACATTTGTCCAACCACTTTTGCTATCTTATTTCTAACACTGATATACGTATTGGTTGCGTTGCCGTGTAACTTGGGATCAGCCATTAGCTGCATTAGGGGAGCACGCTCCAGCTGTGGCCATACAATCCGGCCATTGATCTGGCAATTGCTGAATCTCAGTGAATGTATTAATGTGACGCCTGTTGATTTAACATAAAGTTAATCTTATTGTTTATGCTTTAATCCCACACTATTATGGTATTGTACTTTTAGTTGTATGCATGTATGCCTTTATTATTAATGATATTCACTTTAAATATACGTATTACGTATACGTATTTTTTATTTCAGGTGTAGATTTCGTTGCCATGTATGTATTTACCTCTGCTAACCACCAATAGCTGCTACGTGGTTTCTTAGCCTTGATAGAAGTCGACGTTAGGATCTCAAGTTCCATTGAAAACCAGCGGACATATCCACAGTAGCTAGTCCCATTCAAAATGACGGGAAAGTCACACGGTTACGTAATGTCCATGGACTCCGAGGACTGGAGCGAAACATCGCGTTAGGGGAAGAAATTTGGAATATTTTTGGCGATTTATCATTATTCCGCGAGAATATAAGCTCTTGAGACAACTAAACATCCATACATCGTATAACCTTTCAAGGTGCGTAACAGTACATGTTTGATAACGAGACACATCAGTGAAGTCGGTGTACTAGTATTACCTGTGATGGCTGGAGTTGATTTGATACGTAGTTTAGATGAGCTATGACGATTAAGATACAAGTATGTAGATAGTTATTGTTCAATAGGAAGGTCTATCAGCCAAACTGCATTTCTGAAATATATTAAATTTTCATCAATTCATCAAGTAATGTCAACCAGTCTTGCCAGCTAATACACATGAATGTGATCATCCAGTCCCCTAAAGTGTGCTTTTTATATGTGATAGTCAAACTGATTCTGAAGTCATGTACTCTTAGAAGTACCAACTTTTACAACTACCTTTTCTTCCCACACCAATCACAACATATTGTTCCACAGCCAGAATGATAAGAGGAAGGATGTACATGTGTCTGTGTTAATGTTGAACATGACGGTTGTATTATGCAAGTGTATGTATGTCGCCATCACAGCCAAGTGGACCATGCATGCTACCACTTCCACTAGTCTAATCCCCATATTCTATATCTCTAGCTCTAACCGAAATTAGCAACAGGGTTGTTTGTCACAAGTTTGTTGTTCAGATTGAAATCACACAGTATATACTCATCCAAAAGAGTGTAAATCACTAAATATAATAGAAAGGGTCATGACCATGATGACCATGATATTATGTTATCTTAGCATGATATTATATGCATAATTTGAAATATTTGGTTTTAATAATAATGAAAGTATAGGCTCTAATAAGTAAATATATAAGTAGCATGAAATATTAGAGAATTTCCAGCATTTCTGTTCCAATGTTTGTTGAATTTAATTCACGATCAGTACACCATCAAACTGTGATGTCCTCATTTGTCTTTCGTAATTCATTGTCACTTGTATGTGGATGAATGGATGCAACATAATATATATACAGTATGAGTGTCTTATATTGTTGATAATCTTATGTGTAAGTGTAATATAAATACGTATCTGTGTGTATACTGTATGTATGTATACATACGTATGTCTTTTACATGTTCATAGAAGTAGCCCTCATGATGGATGTGGCTTTACTTTTATCTGTACAGCAGGTGTGGGTTATATGTGTACTCATATGCTCATTTGCATGTATGCATGTATATATGGCATGGTATGGTACAACTATGAGTACATTTCACTATATGTATACATGGCTACGTAGTGTCATTTTGAAGCATAGTGCAGTAAATACATTTGTTTTCCAGAGAATTATGTACTTTATATATGTACGGGGCATTGAAATTCACAACGCTAAGCTTCGAGGATAACTACAGTGTTCAACTGGTACTGTCCCTCTTAGCTATACGACCACCACCTGACAGTGAACTCAATCACTTATACTGTATGTATGTATACATATGTATGTCTTTTATATGTTCATAGAAGTAGCCCTCATGATGGATGTGGCTTTACTTTTATCTGTACAGCAGGTGTGACTGTCCCTCTTAGCTATACGACCACCACCTGACAGTGAACTCAATCACTTGTGTGCTGGTTTTCACCAGTGCTCGTAATTGAATGGTGTTATTGGCCTCATATTCACATTACCCCCTCTTAGCCATCCTTCAGAAAGAAACATTGTATATACATGTTTTTCAATTGTTTGTCATGTACCTAGCATAGGCTACTCTAGTATGAGCGAATTTCATATTGGACTCTGTTAAACATGCAGTTACTGGCAGAATTATAAATTCATTCTTTCTTACGAGGAAACAGATAAGCATACTGCACATACAAAATCGTAGGTTAATCAAAATGATCCAATTCATCTGCTATCTCTGGGCTAACCATGAAAACACAGTGCAAAACAAATTGGCGCCTACCATTCGGTGATGCACCAAAAGTCATCAGAGAAGATCGTTCTTTGATTTGCGGTGATACTCTCTGTACTTTACCATTCTTCAGGTTTAGAGTTTCAATGTGTGTTCCTTAGGGAGGTAAACACTCTGTGTACATGTGTTCTGTGCAAAGGTAAATGTACGTATACGTATTTTTCATTTCAGGTGTAGATTTTTCGTTGCTGTGTATGTATTTACCTCTGCTAACCACCAATAGCTGCTACATGGTTTTATAGCCTTGATAGAAATTGACGTTAGGATCTCAAGTTCCATTGAAAACCAGCGGACATATCCACAGTAGCTAGTCCCATTCAAAATGGCGGGAAAATGTAATTGCAGTCACAATATGTGCAGGTTACGTAATATCCATGGACTGCTGAGGAATAGAACATTGCGTCCGAGGAAGAAATGACCAATATTTTAGGCGATTTATCATTCAACAAGAATATAAGCTCTTAAGACAGCTAAACATCCATACATCGTATAACCTTTCAAGGTGTGTAACAGTGCATGTTTGATAACGAGACTCATCAGTGAAGTCCGTTGCCAGTGAATACAGACCAGAATGGTGGATGGATGTTATTCCAGCATGTTCAAATTCATTTCATTGTTATGTACTTGGAGTATCCAATCAATCAATCATTATTAAAGTGCATCACAACAGAAGGTGCTAGGGTATGGAAGGGTCCGAAGTAGCAATGTGTACGATACAATGATAAAATTAATTGAATATAATGCAGAAGTAGGCAATAAATATAAAATTATAATAATGGAATAAAAGAAAGTAAATATAGGTTCTGCATATTATGACCAAAAACAAGCACTGCACATAGAGCTAATACAACACATAATACTGCTGTTGGAACACACTATGGATGGAATGAGCAGTCTGCTTCTGCACAGTTGTTCCTTTGCACATGTCTCATAGCCTGAGTGCAGTAAGTGGGGGCTGCCAGATGTGGTCCCACGCAGGACACTGCAGTAGCCAGTGGCAGACACCTTCAACCTCTCCATTCTGACACTCTTTGCACCCTCCTCTTTTCACACCTTTCCACCTCCCAACCTCAATCTGAAATGCTGCTGTTCCTCCTCTCAACTTCATCAACATAGACCTCTCTCATTTTTCCCTTACTCCTGCACATCTCGATTCTAGCTTTAAGTCAGCAATATCTTTGAAGTACAAGTAGTGGATTATTATCTACCGACTTTAACACCCTATAAAAGTCGCCGCTTGGCCGTGAAATCTTTGATTCTTCCCAAACAGGGCAAGGCTTATCTTCCATGTTTCCGTGGTTATCTTCTAGGCATCAAAAATAGTTCTCGGTAGAAAGGACAGTGGTTAATAAGGGATTTCTGACCACAATCGGTAATATTCATTTTTTGCCAATGTGCTAGAAATAGGCCTGTCATACCTTTTCTATTCGATACAGAAGGAACCAAAGGTATGCCCTTCACGAGAATATCCATTCCATTCAAGTGACCTTAGTTCATGAATGAACTCATGCCCGAACTTCAATCTGCACATGCACATGGAGGGTCCTAAGGTACCTCGGTATCATCATAGACACTGAACTAACGAATACACCACGTGCACAGTATTATCGGGCGACTAGACTGCTGTGGCCGGGGGTGTGGGCTACTTCGGAAAATGGCGGGGGTATGGCTACGAGTACGTGATCATGGTCGCCATTGACAAGGATGTCGTTGAAGAGTCTACATCTAAGACACACGAGTTTTACTGACGGAAAAAGGACCACATTGACATTTTTGGTTAGGTCGCCGATACGTGCATTGTTAATGGGACCATTATTATTATCCTCTTTTACATGTAGAATAGATCGTAATACTCTACTAGCAATTATGTAAGTATAAATAGTTACATACTTAACCTTACAATAAAGGCCGCTTTCCCAGGTATTGAAGACAGACTTTCATGTAGTACTAATACATTTCACTTCCGATCAGTGGATGACCTTCTACAATGGACAGATAATGGTACAATTCCAGTACTAGTGTGTCCTTTAAGAAGAGGTTTATAGTATGACTATAGTAGTTGTGAGGCAGAGTAGGGTAACTTGTAAGGGGCATCATCAATATGAGTTATGGAGAAGTGTTTTCAGTCTTGATAAAACTGTTATCTGAGATAATGTAACGGTGACATTAACTTAATACACATTAATCTATGATCCCTACAATCAATTCCAACGTACTCTATTTCAGTCATTAGATCAATGGAAGAGTTCATAACATCTGAAATACCTATATAGCCTGAATAATAATGTTTTGTCCTGCTATTAAGTATAGCATTATTATGCTGTGTCCACACAAATGTATTTTGAATTGTGCCCACTCCAACAGTGTTTGTACATGTCAATGCTATTCCGAGTATACATTGTACATTACATATATGCACAGATCCTCTGTATGTGGATACTGTTCATTTATAATTATATTATCATTTTTGTGTAGAGTCTTTCATGCAGACTTGAAATTGGAAAATAAGGCAAGGACAACATGTTCCACTGTAAGAATTCATGTTACCTGGCTTACGGTAACTCTAACAGGTTGTCAATTCTGTTAGCCATACATCTATCTACATAATATGTATATATGTTTATGCAGCGACTTATGTGTGTCTACTGTGTATTCATAGTTAAAGTGGAGTCAATTTAGTGTATGTGTGTGTTAGCATTGGGCAAAAAGGGCTTTGAAATGCATGAAGTGATGTATGTGGCGTGTGTGCATGTGTGCGTGTGTGTGTAGTCCTGTTTTCTTCACATGCACTAGTGTTGTGATAATTTTGCTGGTATGTTTCCTTCAATGACATAATAGCAATGTGATTGTTTATTGTTTTTCACTTTTGTCTCAGATGAAAGATTGTGAACAGCTCAATGTGCAACACAGTGATAGTATACGTGTTCAAGACAATTCTAAAGGCATGTACTATTCATATATATATCGTATGTACAGTCATTGTCTCAAATGTGTGTATAGTATGTACGTATGTACATACGTATATCGTGTGCCTATCTCTGTGCTATTGTGTGTGATGTGTTATTAATGCCTTGTCAATGTGCATTCTGTATCGGTATAAAAATAATTATTATCTATTATTATTATGTTCAGTTGAACTCAATGAAATATTGATAATTTGAATTAAATGATGTTAATTATAGCTAAAATCAAGTAACCTCAAAAACCAAAAAGTATCATTATTATTTTTAATCCTATCATTTGTTACTTTAATTTACTACAGCCTAGGCCTATTCTTTATTACTAAATTATCATCTTAAAGTTATAACCAGTATTTATCCTATTTTGAGGTTTAGCACACTTCTTGAATGCAGTTGACAATGATGGGCATTTTAACAAGGTAGTCCATCCCAATAAGACATTCAGCTGTTTGAATCTGAATGTGTTGTTTTTTTTGTCCCTGAAAACCAATTCTTCAGAACCACAGTAGGCAAATCCGGATTGTAGACTTCACATAATTCTATGAAAGATTCTTCTTCTGGTGGTGGATTGGTAGGGTTCGAATCGGTTGGTGGTGGCCAGGTAGGTGGTGGCCATGTACTAGTAGGGGTTGAACCAGTAATCGGTGGACGGGTAAATGGTGGTGATGTGTTCAAACCAGATGCTCTCCTCTTTGTTGTGGAGTATTTGAAGGGGAATTCCCTTATTTTAACTGGATTCAACTGGTCAGTAGCTATTCTTTCTTTTTCTACTTCCTGAAGCTGTGGAATGTTCAAAGCAGAAAGACTCTCTTGTCCTTCAGTGATAGTATCTCTTCTTCTCCTTTTGGTACAGTTGGCATTATTAACAGGAGGATATAGGTCAACCTTCTGAGGAGGATCTTGTCCATTACAGGCATTGAAGGGTTCAGTGTTGTTGTTTGGGTAGAATCTTGTGGACACGACACGTAGTATTAGGTCATACCCCTGAGTCTCGAATCGTATGAGCGTTGCATCATAAGGTAATATTAGTGTGTCTATTATGCCATCTTCAGCAGTGTTATTGATGACTTTTGTACCTTGAGCATTTGTTAAATCATATGTATCGTTTCCCTCTCCTCCACTAAGATTATCATATCCTCCAAGAGCAACGAGTGTGTCATTTCCATTAATTCCTAAAGCAACATTGTCTAAAAACCCTGCAGTGATGATGATGTCATTGTAGGGTGTCCCATAGACATTCTCTATTTCATCTATGTAGTCAATTCCTAAAGTGTGCTGAACATCTCCATTGCCCAAATCTACAGTTATGCCTTCTTCACTGATGGGATCCCCCATATAACAGACCATGTCATCACCAGGTCCTCCTAGAACTTGATTGTCACCGAAACCTGGAAAAAGTACATCATCCCCTGGCCCTCCATCCATCATATCTGTATCGACGCCACCTATAAGAACATCATCTCCATCTCCACCATGTAGGGTATTGTTCCCAGCTTTCCCCTTGAGTACATCATTTCCTGGTCCACCGTAAATGTAGTCATCTTCAATCCCACCCACCAAAGTGTTGTTCATGTCATTTCCATTTATGTGGTTGGTGAAGTTGTTGGCTCCATAGTCCACTATGACACGATTGTAGAGCGAGGAAGTAAGATTTACAAACTGGCCAGATTTATCTTGAACTTTGTTGATGCCTACAATAACCGGTTGAAAGTCTTTTGATGCCGGTAGGACAAAAATGAAGCCGTCACGAGAGGTAACTTGCAAGTGACGGGTTTTATTTAGCGTTAGAAAGTTTTTGAGGAAAACCATATCAATATGTTGAGCATGAGATCCTGTTTGTTGTCTCCTTTGCTAACCTTGATTTCATCAAAGGGGATCATTATCACTAATGAGTCTGTTACATTGTCATCTGCAAGATTGTCGACATTGAGTATTCCGTATCCCTGATTGTACACATAAGTATCACTGCCATTCCTCCCAACAACATAGCCACCTCCCTCTCGAAGGTCAAAGTAGTTGTCAAGTTCACTGCCCCATACACTGTCTTGAAAAGGAGACCCTATCACTCTCTCAACATTCCTCCATTCCTTTGTATTCAGATCCAAATATAAACCCACCTCGGAACCAGATTTATCAATTGCCACTGGTATCTTTTCGGGAGACGGCCGAGGATGGGAGTTTGTTACATTAATTGCAAAACTTATGCCATCATTTGTCTGAACTAGAATATGTTGATTTTCTTCGCCTAAAAACCAATTAATCAGACATACTTGCATATTTTTGCCATACTTTTGGGAGGTAATATTCACTGCAACTGAATCATAATTTATGACCGACACATCACTATATTCAGTTCCAAATAAAAGAAGATCTTGTTCCTTGTCGTGAGCAAAATTTGCAATGAAATCTGCACCATCTCCTGGTTGTATGACGTACACATCCTGTCCTTCTCCTCCAAAATTGTAATCTTTGCCTCCACCTAGTTTGAAGTAGTCCTGCCCATTGTGCCCTACAATATAATCAGAATATGGTGAACCTATAATTGATATTTGTGAGAGATCTTTATAGGTTTCATTCATTGATAGGTCGGCCCTTGCTGCAGTATGAAAAGTAATGACAACTGGAGTGAGTGAAACATTAAATGTGTTGCTTGGATATAAACCAAAGACATCCGAATCTTTTGTAACTAAAAGAATAGGTCGGCTATATTGGAAGTTCCACCAAGACAACAAAGTAATCATTGTTCTTCCAAAATATACAATGTTGAGATCATCATAATGCTGCTGTAAGGAGAATTGATTAGAATCAACTGGGAGATAGATCATATCAGTTTTACGATCACTGGCATACTGTCGAATCCACACTTGCCCAGAGTCTGTTTCTTTTTGTGCTGTGAGATCAAATGTGTTGGCACCTTTTTCTCCAGATAAAATTTCAGTTCCGGAATATTCATTCCCTCCACCGATAATTGTATTGTCAATGTCATTACGAACAAGATGGTCATTATGTGGTGATCCATAAAGGTATTCCACTTTACTGAAATTAGGGGTAGATGCATCCCAAATAGCATAGTGATTGCTGCTTGGTGGTCCAAGAGCATAAGGTACAGTAAGAATGGTACCATTTTTCTGAGGTGAGACTGAGAAAAAAATTCCATCGGAAGATCTGAAATGCAGGTGCTGATAAGCTTCGCTCTTGAACCAGTTTTTGATTATCACACTCAATGGATTGTTAGCATCAACTGAAGAGACATTTAAATCATAATCCATTCTGTGGAAGAATAAACTGGAGTAGGATCTGTCTATATTTAGGTAATCATCCACACCATCTGCAGCATAGTTATTGATGACAGTGTGTGAAAATTTGATGAAATAAGAATCTGATCCTTCATTCCCTTCAACCTTGTTATGCTGAGGTCCAAGGTAGAAGCTGTCATCTCCTTCTCCACCTTTGATCACATAGTAATAGTCCTTGAGGGTGTAATCTAATTTAGCATCTGGTGGAAGTTCTTGAACGGCATAGAAATTGTTACCTTCTTTGTTACCAGTGTATGAACCATGGATGGTAGATCTGTCTCCTTCTATACCATCTATAATGCTTTTCTTATCCACGGGAATGAACCACAAAACCTTAACCTCCTTCTCAGTAAAGTGTACAGAATGAGATTCTCCTATCCCCATCACTACGTCCTTAACGTCCTCACCAAATTGCAGCCTTTCCTCATGACATACTTCCTTACCATTCATGTCAGTCATGGTCATTGTCAACTGTGCTGTGTGATCATCATGCAGTACTAACACAATGTCTCCACCGTCCCAAGAGACCTCTCCATTTGCAAAATTAATGGTACTTGAATCAGGTCCGGCAGCTACCTTATAATAGTTGTGATAATCTGAAAGACTTGTCAATAATTCTTGATCTTTGTCATATTGCTTGTTCAAGTCATGGACTTTAGATGGTGCTGAGAATATGCCTCCAGTAAGAAAATCTGCTATGTCCAAGAGAGCTTTACCAATTCCTTTGAAAACTGCTACAAGTATGTCACCCATACTGGCAAATGGAGGGAGAGCATCGAGCTCTTTCTTGATGTCATTGTAAAAGGTGTCAATGGTCATTCGAATGGCCGTGAGAATAACCACCACTGGCTCTGCTTCTGGACCGAACAGCCCAGCAAATGTAGTCAAAGCATCCAGTCCAGCGTCCACATAACCCATTACCGTATGCTGCTTCAGATCTTCATATATATTGTACACTCCAAACACAGTTCCAATGATTGGTATATCTTCAGCTGCATCTGCAGCCTCTGTTCCCAAAGCCCCCAATTCTTCTGCATCACCTGCAAGCATGCTAGCACCTTCTCCTTCTACCAAGTCTTCTCCCATTTCGCTGACCTCTGCCACATCATCGTTCATGTAGTTTCCTAGTCCCCTGGATGCCGCTTCTGAAATTTTCTTATTGAACCCTGTTAGTTCACCCAAACCATGAGCAGTTTGTAAAAGGCTGATTGCACCATTCACAATATCACCTTTTTTAAACATTTCGATTGTACCTTGTATTCCAAGTATTGTACCATAAATGGACTGAACTCGACCAATACGAGAAGCACCTCCTGGTTTTTTGCCCTTTCCTTTCATTTCATTCAGAATTTCCTTGGATGATATTTTGGATTCATCTAATGTTTCCTCCAAATCCTCTCGATTACTAGGATCTTCAGAATCATAAGATGTAAATTTAATTTTACCGTTTTCTATCTTCACGCTACTTTTGTCAACTTCATATCGCTTGCCTGTCTTCTGCTCTTGTTCCTCTAATTTCTTGTTGATTTGTTTAGAAATGTAAGCTTGATCCCTGTTCAAGGCATCCGATGCCCTTCCTGACATGCTTCTGTCTTCACCTTTTTCATAATCATCCACTTCTGTTTGAGCCGTCTCCAATTCAGGTATAGCAACTGGCCTAGCGTCCCAGGGACCATCCCCTAATGGACCAGCTATTTCGGTGTCAGGTGGAATATTGAGATATTCAGAACCTTGATCTGGTTCCATTTTGGCTACTTTACCTATTCGTTCTGTCACCTTTTCGGTAATTTTCTGTCTTTTGTCTTTTGGGCCTGAGTCTTTATCATTTGAATCAAGTTTCCTCTTCAGATTCTTACCTTTCAATTCCATGCCATCATCAGTCTCAGTGTCCAATGCAGTAAGCCATTCACCGGCCATTCTAGCAAAACGCTTTTTAAGGAATACACCCTGGGGATATTCATTCCAATTCTTTTCTATGCCCCTTTTCCCCTTAGCCTCCCACAAAACATCTCGATTGCCAGTGTACGGGGCAGGGGCTGCACCTCCTCTTGCCATTGCATGTCCATCATAGTACTTGTTGTTAGACATTCCCCCATGATTGTACAGATCAATGGCCATCTTACTTAAAGTCCACGAACGATAGTCACGGATTGATTCTGGTACTAGTAATGCTACACTGGCTATAGCATTGTAGGCACTTTCATCGCTGACTTTTATTTGATCATTATTTCCTGTCATCCATGCTTGTGAATCGGAGAAGAATTTTTTGCCTGTCTTGGGCAGAAGTGTTGGATAGTCCACTTTGCCCACTTTTGGAAATTTCACATTTTCGTTTTTAGTGTCTGTG
>OZ026558.1:2893662-2902373 GCA_964020155.1 Chondrilla cf. caribensis | reverse complement strand
TGGCGATTATAGCGATATGTGTTTTACGGTGCTACTAGGCTACTTGTATAGTTTAAAATGGCAAGAATGACGTTCTCGAACATGTTTGTAACTGTAAGCTGAATTTTATTGTTAGAGAAAGCGTAATTAAGTGATTTTAGAGCCTAGAATAAAGTTTTGTTGGAGTGATTTTTGACAACGGTGAACCGCGTTCGCTCTCTACTGCCGTAAGGGAGACGTCAGACGGATCAACTTTACGTGTGGGATTCGCCACACTATCAGTATTGTTGGTGCTGGAGTTTATGTGAATAACATATTGTAACCTAAAGTTATAGTCGTTAAAAGTCAAATTCCCGAAGTTACCCCATTTTACCTTACTGTATGTAGCTCCATCCATGAGCCAAGAATGTAGAAGTATACAAAGTACTGCAAACCTGTACAATAATGGCAGATTTCTTCTGCAAGCGCTCCTTGGCCCTACTATCTCGCGCGATGCGCAGGTCTTCCACGAGCGCTTTCTGAGGCTGATCGGATTTTTTGGACGTAAACATGACTTTAGTATCGTGAGTAAACTCCTATAATTTTCCCAAGACTATAATCCGGTTAACGCCCATTAAACTAAGTTTTACAATTGCTTGCAGGTACTCAATACACTTTTTATTTGGATATTAAGAAAAAGAGTAATAAGGCTATAGTATAAGTATTTGTAATAATTAGAGTTTCAATATGTAGCAAATAATTTCTAAATAATTAATTTATTCACTAAATTACATAACTATATAAATTATACTACTATACTATATTATTGACAAGCACTTTATGACATTGCACGTGTTACCGTACACACGGCGTGTCGTTGAAGGATCTTTGATAAACGAGTGTTTTCAGTACTCACAGCCGCGATACCGGGAGTCGTAATCAGTGGCTCACGTGAGCACATGCTAGCTCGAAAATGGCGACCTGCAGCGTATTTTAATTTATTTGTCGTTAGTATCCTGTTAACGTATCAGTGGAGATGAAGGAACAGTTCAGGGACACAGACTTAGCTAAGAAAATGTGAGAATATAACTAAGTATTATTCTCGTGATCTGTAATCTCATTTATAGTCAATAGTCTTTGATACGAGTATCGATCTATAGCTAGGTTTGCAATTGATAGTCACTATCGGTAATCATTACCGTATATATTACATGATACTGTATATATCATGATAGTTCACTTAGCCTCGTGTGCACTGTTTTCCCGTGACACCAGCTAGGTGATAGGTTGAACACTAAGGTACTCACTACTACCTGATTTATCATTTCTACATGTAAGACGGAGTGAAGTCACTTGTACCGGATATCATTACACTGGTCACTCTTAACATTTGATAAAAGTTCGTGTGTGATTTACGCAAATAGGTACTTTTCCTTTTTACAAATTTGTTTGTAAGTGCATGAAATACAGAAGTGGGAGATCATACACCTCAATTAACAGTTGATTTTATCACGATCATAGCTCAATACCACCTCTTATGTAGACATTGCATAGGTACTCAAGTGTATGATGTCCAAGCTGACTGTCAGTACACCTACTAAATGCTGAATGCACAGACCATCAGACATCATCACCAATACTGATACATATGGTCTACTCAATGCATTCATTGAGGGTCTGTGTTCTGGACCACCCCAATCATTATCCTAACATTGTTTGAATGTCGTATGGTGGGAAATTTTTTGAGGTTAAAGTTTCGCATTTTTTTTGATTTAGCCCAATTTGCGGACATTTATTTCTGAAGTCATTACAAGCAAAAATATCAAAACGCACTATGCAAAACATCAACATACAAATCACAATATTCTTTTTGCGAAATCGTGAAATTTTGTTTGCAGAATTTTCCACTATATGGTAGTGTTATTTCAAGGATACTTTGTTTGCTTTGTAGCTTCACGTGTCATCCCTCTCCCTTTATTCCTCCCTCAGTCGCCACATCAGGTTTGACCTGTTGTCTGGTGCCCAGATCCAACAACAGGCTCACGTTCATGTTGTTAGTAAGTCTCTGTACTCTCAAGACTCCTCTCGCACTGCTGTGCCCTATGGAGCACTGGACCACCGAATGGTGTGTGTGTGTGTGCGTGCGTGCGTGCGTGCGTGTGTTTGTGTGTGTGTGTGTGTGTGTGTGTGTGTGTGTGTGTGTGTGTGTGTGTGTGTGTGTGTGCGCTTGTGTATGTGTATTGAGTATGTCTGACCGTCTGTCTGTCTGTGTGTTTGTGTGAGTGAGAGTCACTTTGTATTCCAAAGTGCTGTCCCGATTCCACTATACTCCGAAAATGCCATAGGAATGGTAGTGTGGCCTCCACTCACTATTTGTGTATACCATTCTATGTATGTGCTATATGCAAGCATTAGTGCAGTGTATGCATTCAACAACTACCACTGCAGGGTACAAGCACCAAAGATGCTGTGTGTGACACTTGTGGCAAGATTTTGGCAGACTGTGTTGGTCACTATGGTTACATCAATCTGGAACTTCCTGTGTTCCACATTGGGTATTTCAGAAATATTCTTAACATATTGCAACAAATATGTAAGGTGTGTGTGTGTGTGTGTGTGTGTGTGTGTGTGTGTGTGTGTGTGTGTGTGTGTGTGTGTGTGTGTGTGTGTGTGTACAATCCTACTGGTATATGCCTGCAATTGATTCCTCTTCCCATTTTTTCAGACATGTAGCCGAGTTCTCCTTACTGGAGATGAGAGGGATCACTTTATTGATTCATTGAAGAAGAAAGGATTGTCCATGTTAGCATGACGCAGCATATCGAAGAAAATCGTTGAATGCTGCAAGAAAACGTCAAAGTGCCCCCATTGTCATGCCTTGAATGGTGTGTGTATGTGTGTGTGTGTATGTGTGTGTGTGTGTGTGTGTGTGTGTGTGCCTGTGTGGTGTTTGTGGCATTTGTGTGTATGTGTACGTGTGTGGGTGTGTGTGCTTGTATGTGTATGTGTGCGTATGTTGTACATTGGTGTGAATCTCTACCTCTTTATCTCCCATTCACTCAGGGATGGTGAAAAAATGTGCTCTGTTGAAAATTGTGCATGAGAAGTATCACGTCAGTACCTCCAGCAAGAAGATGACCGAGGCAGAGGTGGCTGAGTTCCAACACGAGATGCACATTGTTGCTGCGGAGAACAAGGAGGTCGCACCTTTTGTTGGGAAGGCTCAGGAGATACTGAACCCATTGCTTGTTCTACATCTCTTTGAACACATACAAGAAGAGGTACGTACGTACATACTTCACATACATATTGTGTATATGCATATATGGCAATACATATGTATATGTGTATGTACTTATACTATATAGTGTATATGAGGATCCAGTACAATGCAGTGGTGTGTGTATATCGTTATTCTTCTCCTGTACTAGGATCTGGTGCTACTGTGCGTGAACGGCCGTCCAGAGAGGCTCATTCTAACTTCTCTTCTGGTCCCACCACTCTGCACAAGGCCTTCAGTTGTCTCAGATACACAAGCTGGAAGGTGAGGAACCCCCCCGCAATGGTTGCACATGCGTATGAGTGTATTGCATGTGAGTGTACATGTATGTGAGTGTACATGCATGTGAGTGTACTTGTATGTGAGTGTACATGTATGTGAGTGTACATGCATGTGACTGTACATATATTTGAGTGTACTTGCATGTGAGTGTACATGCATTTGAGTGTACATGTATGTGAGTGTACATGCATTTGAGTGTACATGAGCGTCATCGCTGTATTCCACTCACATTGCTCCTGTACTTCTGCAGCACTGAAGATGACCTGACAGTCAAACTGACTGAGATAATTCTCGTGAACGATGTGATCCAGAAACACAGATCAACAGGAGCAAAGATGCAGCTCATCATGGTAAGCCGCCTGTGTACTGTGTGGACTGATTCACGTGTATTAGACCTGGTGGCTGGAGGGATCAGGGTTTTCCCCGGGATTTTGTTCAGATGGAGCTCACCAGTAATTTGCACAAGGGGTGAATGGTCAAATTGGAGCAACCTACCAGTATATGACATCATGATAGAATGGCAGATTTCAATACATTGAGCGATGCATATAATTTAAAAATTAACATAAAAAATAATATAACACATTATAACATAAAAAAGTGAAATATTTGATTAATGGGTGAAAGTGATCAAGGGTAAGGCATATCACTAAGAATCTTAAGGGTAGCCACCCAATTTGTACCTTATCAAGTCGGTCAAGCCCTTTATTCAAGTGGACAGCCCTGTTAAGAAAATTTGTTGATCTTGTCCAACTGGACAGGCCTACATGTTGAACAAAATATTTGGATGGACTGCAGACCACAACAACAAGATCTTCTGATAATTATCTGGAAGTGGTCAAGGGCGAGGTGTAGCACTCACTCTGGAGGGCTAGCGGGGAGCTGTATGAATGGGGAGAACCCCTGGGATATAGCGGATTATTGGACTGATTATTCTATGTATTCACTACTTGCACTTTAGGAAAGCTGGGACTTCCTTCAACTCCAGTGTGCCCTCTACATCAACAGCGAGACATCTGGCATCCCATTATCCATGGCGGTGAGTGGGAATGTGTTCATACAGTATGTGCACCATGTATACAGTATAAAAGTCTATTTTTATGTTTCAAACTGTAATTATCAGCACTCAAATACAGTGTAATACAGACAATGTGTGTCTATATGTGCCACATAATACTGTTATTGTACAGATGTAGTGAAGTTTCTCTCTGTACACTCTCCCGTCTGTCTGCTAGCCCAAGAAGCCAACCAGAGGGTTTGTCCAGAGGTTAAAGGGGAAGCAGGGTCGGTTCAGGGGGAACCTCTCAGGGAAGAGGGTTGACTTCTCGGCCAGGACAGTCATATCACCTGACCCAAGTCTGCAGATCGATGAAGTTAGTTATGTCACTGTACTATTGTACAGTATGTACTGCACAGTGTATGGGGAGATATATGTACATACGTATGTATGTGTGCTGTACATATGTGTAGCATAATATTATATTGATATTATCCAGCATACATTGCATGGTGTATGGTGATATCTGTATGCGTGTACATATTGTACATGCAGTTGTCCATGTCAATATCTTATATATATCCTACATACATCCAACATGCATCCTACATGCATTCATGTGTTCTACATGTACCCTACATGTGTCCTGCAAACATTCTACATGTGTTCCACATGTACCCTACATGCATCGAACATGCATCCTACATGCATTCATGTGTTCTACATGTACCCTACATGCATCCTACATGCATTCTTGTGTTCTAAATGTACCATACATGCATCCAACATGCATCCTATTTGCGTCATACTCAGGCCCGAGTGCTTCCTCATAGAACATTTCGCTTCAACGAGTGTGTGTGTACGCCTTACAACGCTGACTTTGATGGAGATGAGATGAATCTTCACTTGCCACAGACTGAGGAGGCCAAGGCTGAGGCACTGATGGTGGTGAGTGGACCTTGTAGGGGTACAGAGCCTTGTAGGGATAGGGGGGACCTTGTGGGGGTGAGTGGACCTTGTGGGGGTAGAAGGGGCCTTGTAAGGGTAGAGGGGGCCTTGTGGGGGTGGAGGGGACCTTGTGGGGGTGGAGGGGACCTTGTGAGGATAGAGGGGACCTTATGGGGGGAGGGGATCTTGTGGAGTGGAGGGGACCTTGTGAGGGTGGAGGGGGCCTTATAGGGTTGGGAAGATCTTGTGGGGGTGGAGGGGACCTTATGGGGTTGGGAGGATCTTGTGAGTGTAAGTGGAACATTGAAGGAGTGGGAGGCTCCGGTAATGTGTGTACATGTATTGTCTGCAGGTGAAGTCCAACCTGGTGACCCCTCGTAACGGGGAGCCTCTCATTGCTGCTATTCAGGACTTCATAACAGGTGGGTGCTGTACATTTGTGCATGTGTACTTGTAGGATTAACATAATCTTCCAATATTATATATTCCCATTCACATTCCTTCAAGCATGCAGATTGGAGGACAAACTGTGTCCACATGCAGTACATTTCACATGGTAGTTGCTTGCCCATTTCCAATCATATCGGGTGGCGGATTAGACATATATTTAGTGTGTACATTTTAATTCATTCTTTGAAAACTAGGTTGGATTAGAGAGGTTTCACTGTAGCTACTTATGTACACTCCCATACATATCGCCCCATGTATACTGTGCTGCATCAGCCCTCAGCAGTTTATAGACTTATGTATATCTGTTATGATCTCTCACTACCAGCAAGCTACCTCTTGACAAGAAAAGACGTTTTCTTCACCAAAAGTCAGTTCTGTCAGATCGTGGGTGCAATGCTTCACGGGAAGGACACCAAAGTCAAGATTGACATCCCTCCACCAGCTATTGTCAAGGTGAGGGGAGGGGTAGTGTGTGGGTGTGGGTGGGTTTGGGGTGTGTGTATGTGGGTTTGGGTGTGGGTGTGTGTGGGTGTGAATGTGGAAAGAGAAGCACCATGATTCTCTCTAATCCGCCACAAGTCGATTTTGAGAAATAAGGTGGGATAATGAGTTTAACAGATTAACTGGATATAAACTACTGATTGTAGATTATATTGGTACTGGGAAATTGTGTCAGACAAAAGGTTTGGAGGATAAAGTGGTGGTGGATTAACGAGAGATCACTGTACATGTATAAGGTTTAATACTCACTTGTATGCACATACATACGTATGTACGCAAGTTGTGTGCTGTCTGTAGTTACTTGATATTCATATTTCCGGGGATATGTTGTTATGTGTAGTGCTTTGGTATCTAGCTTATATGACATGTAATTGGTTATCATCGTACATTCGTATATTAGTTAACGTGAATTATCTATTAATTCAGCCTTTACAGTTAATACATTCAATGTTGTAGAGTAATAACAGCAGATTATACACACATTATTGTTTACTATTAAATGAGACACACACACACACACACACTGTTCCTAGTTCATGTGGTATTAGTTACTTTGTGCACACAACACAAGACAGTTCCTTCCTGTCATCATAAGGTGGACAAGGTAGACCACGGTTGCACTGGACTCCGACATGGTACATCAAAACACCATTGGTACCTCTCTGTTCACCATCTACAGTCTCTGGGTACTTATCAAGACAAACATACATGGTCCTTTTGTGAGTATAGGCCTCACTCACCAACCAACCACTGTACTCTGTAGTCCACCCAGAAGGACATTCATAGGTTCCCGGTATCATGAGGTGCTTTGAACGAGTCATGACTTCACACACTGCACATGGAGGATTCTGATTACCAATCCTAGTCAATGCTTGCCCGTTCCACATCTCATACTCTGCTCTGTACAAGTAAGCGGAGTTTTGATCAGCAGTAGTGGCCTCCTGATGGTACAAGGCATCTTTAACGACACAGATGTAGTTAGAACCTCCTCCAGTTTCTGTGTGTTGAGCCCCAGCTGTGAGTCCTTCATAGACTGTGGACGTTCCTTCTACTTGAGGACATGTTGTCCTACCCCAGCGGATGTACGTGACTCCACCAAGACCCGGTGTACCTTGTGGTCCCTGTGGTCCCCTGGTCCCCTCCTCTCCCTTTTCCCCCTTCTGTCCTTGTAGTCCGTCTCTCCCTGAAGTGCCCGGAGTACCTGGAGTCCCGGCTGTTCCATGTGGTCCTTGTGGGCCGGTAAGTCCATCCCTCCCATCACAAGTTGTTGGACAAGAAGGTGTCTGTTGTTGTCCCTCTCTTGTAGATCCCCTCAGCAATCCTGCTTGTTTCTGATCTGTTTTGGTATCAGTGTAGTATCGAGTGAACACGTGTAGTGTGCAGTGTGTCATGTCCAGTGTGTGATGTTGTTACCTGGTAGTGCTTGAGTGAGGAGTAGCACTCCACCAAATATCCCCACTATCATAAGAGGTAGATAGGTCATTGTTGCTGTGAAGTCTTCTACGTGTACTTTGTCAGATTCTATTTCCCAGGGTGTATATGAATGAGGTGGTATAATTATATTCATATGAGTGATAAATCACATGCACCAATCATATTCTTAGTGGGGGCCATTTTGTTGCACTTGTTGTTGTCATCCAGCGTGGGACTGTTATTGTGTCGTGATTGTATTCACAAGGGACAGGCGTACCTCCACAATATTCAGTCTCCTCTGTCTCAACATTTTATCTGTGAGTGTGTCTCAATGTACTAATTTGGTGGTCTCTGTTGACAGAACATTGTACCTAAAGAATGCATGCATGCCATTGTAGGCTCTATGGAACATTCTTATATGCACAAACGTTGGAGTATTTTTTGCTAATTTTACCATTAGAAGATGGACTTGCGTATTTACATGTGTGTGTGATCCTCCACCACTTCCCTCGAACTGTGATCTTCCACTACTTCCCTTTGAGCTGTGATCCTTCACTTCAGAACCTTTGAATTGGGATCCTCTTTGTATGTATGATACCATTATGCAACACCACCTGCCACTCTCAGCACTTCACACTTATTGTGTATGTAGAACAAGATTTATTTGCTAATGGTTAGTGCTACATGTTATGTGTGATATGTTTTTATGTTTGTTTGTTTTTGTTTACTCAAGCCTGTTAGCCTGTGGACTGGTAAACAAGTCATAAGTGTGATGTTGCGTCCCAATGAGCACTCTCCGATCACGATGAACCTGAGAGCCAAAGGCAAGCAGTACACCACTGATGAGGATCTCTGTGTTAACGATTCTTGTGAGTTGTACAA
>OZ026558.1:2876162-2888662 GCA_964020155.1 Chondrilla cf. caribensis | reverse complement strand
CCACTTACCAGATATCCTCGTATCAAAGAGATCATCAATGCCACTAAGACGATCAGTACTCCAATCATATCAGCCAAGCTTTTGGAGGACACAGACCTGGAGTATGCAAGGATGGTGAAGGGGAGAATAGAGAAGACACTGCTAGGAGAGGTAGGCTGTGTTTCAATGTGCACTACTAGGAGAAATTACTTTAGCTGTGCCTCTGTGCATGCAGCATTGTACAGTAAGATATAGGCAGTATCTCTGTGGACATACATACTTTACCTGTACTGTGTGTGCACTCCAGGAGATGTACAGTATTGTAACTGTGTACAGTGGAACCTCTCTATTAAGGACACTTTGGAACCTCAAATTTAGCTCTCATTACAGAGGTTTCCTCAATTCAGAGGTCACGTAATACACTACAGTACTACACAGGGACACAAAATGGTGTCCCTATTATTGAGATTTCCCCAATTCAGAGTTTGTGTAATAGAGGGGATAATCTGTATGTACTGACTAGGTATGGCCCAGGGATGAACCTTGTCCCCTGTACTATGCTTGTGATCCATAATTTAACCTGTAGGTCTGTCAGACTATTGAGGAAGTCTATGAACCTGACCACTGTTATATCAGGATTGTGTTGGATACTAGCAGAATACAACTACTGAAGGTGTGTGTGTGTGTGTGTGTGTGTGTGTGTGTGTGTGTGTGTGTGTGTGTGTGTGTGTGTGTGTGTGTGTGTGTGTGTGTGTGTGTGTGTGTGTGTGTGTGTGTGTGTGTGTGTGTGTGTGTGTGTGTGTGTGTGTGTGTGTGTGTGTGTGTGTGTGTGTGTGTGTGTGTGTGTGTGTGTGTGTGTGTGTGTGTGTGTGTGTGTGTGTGTGTGTGTGTGTGTGTGTGTGTGTGTGTGTGTGTGTGTGTGTGTGTGTGCATGTGTGTTTGCACATACACTTGTGTGCGTGTGTGTATACGCCTGCATGTATATGTGTGTGTTACCATTCCCAGTATTATTGGGTACATGTATACTTCATACCTACTGTATGTGTTCAGTATACATTTGCCACCATTTTGTCAGCATGTATGACTATACAGTAGTGTACATATGTAATATTTATAGTGCACATACATACATATGTATGCAGTACACATGTTGCTGTATTGATAAGTGTATAGATGACTGGTTCTTATCATTTGGTTGCAGCTGGAGGTTGATGTGGACACAGTTATCATGGCATTGTTGAGAGCTACAAAACTCAAACTCAAACTTGAGGTTGTACAGTTATGGTCATGTGCGTGGAATCTGGCAATGATGTTTCACTTCATTCTGCTGCAGAACATTTCTCCTCGAAGTTTCTCTGTGATTCTGGTTTTTCCTCCAAGTATGGCTAAAACCTCTCTGTACTTCACTATGTAGTCTCTTAGAACACAGCTTCCTAATGTGATAGTGAAGGTGTGTGTGTGTGTGTATGTGTGTGTGTGTGTATTTGTGTGTGTATATAGTGTGTATGTGTGTGTGTGTGTGTGAAATCCCTTCATTCCCAATACTTGTCTATCAATATGTATTCTACATACGTATGTAGGGTCTTCCATAGGTGTCCAGAGCTATCATCCATGTTGACGAGGATGCCAAGAAGACTAATGGCAAGGAGAGATACAAGCTGTTAGTAGAAGGCACAGACCTGCTTGGAGTGGTCAGTACAATCGGTAAGTGAACTCAAGTATATGTACATATATGTAATTATACACACAAATTTTGTATTTTCTGTACAAACAGTACATCGCATACAGTATAGGTACACATACTGTACATGCAAGTGCAGTATAAGATCCATAGACAGTACCAACTGAATTCAAGTATAAAACGCACACCACACACATTACATACAATTCATGGAGCACACACCGTGCATACAGTATACTTGGATGCACACATACCATATTATAGCTGGAAATATTGGCAGAGTTCAATTTGGCGGTTTTCACATGTTGCAACTATAGACCGATTGCGCATTGACATCATCCCTTCCGGTCATGAAGACCGGAAATGGCCGCGAAGGGTGTTCGTAGTATAGATTCTCATAGTAAGACGTGTTAATAGGTTATATTTTGTCCTTGGGAAAGGAGATTTCGGAACTGTCCGTATTTATTTCTCGACTGATTGTAAATATGCCACACCGCTGTGCTGTTCCCGGTTGTACATCCAACAACAAGACTTTTCTACAGGTGTTTTTCTTTCCACAAGTTTCCATCTGATGCAGTTCTTCGTCGTAATCGGGCTAAAAACATACGTAGAGTTGAAAGTAAGGGAGTTTGGACTATTACAGTTCCACACGTGTGTGTACTAAGGATTTTACTGCCGAATCGTACCACGTAAATTCGGTATCAGGTAGAAAAGAATGCACAAGACCACGTGGACAAACAGAATCTTAAAATCCAAGTAGTTTTCAATTGTTTTCCCCAACGATTGCAACCCACTTCCAGCAAGAGGAAAGCACCTGCCAATGCCCCAGATGGAAACTTGTGAAAGGACGTGTGGAGAAGTCTTGCTGTTGGATGTACAGCCGGGGACATGCAGCACAGTGGTGTGGCATATTTACAATCAGTCGAGAAATGTATAGAATACGTATGTACAGTTTGGAGAATCTCCTTTCACGCAGGCAAAATATAAGGTCAGAAGAAATAACAATCATATCTAAGCACACGTGGACTATTCTTTGACTCTACACGAGACAACAAAATATATCCATCGTTTACACATACAACTTTGCATACACTTATTAAGACGTGCATCTATTACCAGAGCTATACGGCGATCACGAGAGAATTTAACACCGGTATATCACATACCACTGAACTAATTCAGCTTTTTTTCCAGATCTACAAGCACTTCGATAGGCTAGCCATCATTTCAGCTGTTCAACGTTCAAATCGTCGGGAGATTTTCCACCCAGGCTAGGGCCAGGAATGTCCTTTTTCGACAATCGGTACGTGGTCCCCATAGTAAATCCTACCCATGACACCCTTCGCGACCATTTCCGTTCTTCATGACGTCAATGCGCAATCGGTCTATTACATCAGCATTGTGTTGAAATTCTCATGCATCAAAACTAATAAAAACGTTAATAATATTATCACATGTACTTGAAACTGTGAATGTATATAACTAATATAATTTGTTCCAACGACTCCGCCTAACAAGTCCACGGCAACTGGAATCTATAGCTATTCTGTATGTCTTCCATACTTCTTCCTCTTCCTGTCCTTGTTCGATCGGGAACAAAGAATAGACAGCTTCTTTCACAGCAGCCATTCTTCTGGGTGACAGTTGCTTTTTCCTGACTTCCATACTTTTTCCTCTTCCTGTCCTTGTTCGATCGGGAACAAAGAATAGACAGCTTCTTTCACAGCAGCCATTCTTCTGGGTGACAGTTGCTTTTTCCTGACCCCAGCACAGTTTGATGACCTTTGCTCACTCCTTGTATAGCAGCGTCTCACAAGCTGGACTGCTAGGTTCTTCTGAGATGTTGCCGCTTTGGAACAATCAGAGATCACTTCTGGTTTGAATTGAAGGCTGGGATCTGGATTGTCCTCTTCAACAAACAACTCTTTGAAGTTGATTGGCTCATCTTTGCTCTCCAACTCGACGGGTGGTGATTTTGAAGTGTGTAATGGATACTGTTGTTGTGAGTGTGGTGAATGATGTGGATGTGGTTGATACAGTGTGTGTGGGTGTGGTGGCTGGTGAAGATGAGGAAGAAGGGACGTGGAGGCCTGTGTGTAGGGTGCATGATATATGGGTGTGGATGGAGATTGACGCACAAGTGAGTATGGGGAATGACGTACAAGTGAGTATGGGGAATGATGTGCAAGTGAGTATGGGGAGTAATGAGTGGTCTTCTGATAGTGTCTATGGCTGTGGTACTTGTGGTTTGAACAGTGTGTAGGTGAAGGAGAGTGTTGCATGAGAACAAGAGGATTCTCTGTGGGGTCCCTTATGTCACACTCCTTATTCTCTTTGGATGACTTATCTATTGCAAGGTCTCCAAGCTCTCTCTTTCCAGTCTTGTAGTTCACTGCAGTAGTCTTCCCAGCTTTTTGGATCACTGCGGTTGTCTTTCTAGCATTCTGGTTCACTTTGGTAGCCTTCCCAGCATTCTGGATCACTTCGGTAGCCTTCCCAGCTTTCTGGTTCACTTCGTTTGTCCTTTTAGCATTCTGGATCACTGCGGTAGTCTTTGCAGCGTTCTGGTTCGCTTCGGTTGTCTTTCCAGAATACTGGTTCACTGTGGAAGTGTCCCTAGCACCAGAACTCCTTGCGCTGGTACGTCCACGCGGGGACCCGCTGCCAAGACGAGGCTTATTTTGCTTTGTTCCGTCGCTACTGGTCCTTTCCGCGCGCTTCTCCCTCGGTGACCACTCCAGCGTACCCAGTAAGGTAGCGCGATATAACCGTCCGTGAAACTCAACTTCCATCTCTCTTCGCGCGGCTATCTTGCTGCGGTCCACAACGTGTTTGACGTTCACGCGACTATTCGGTTCCTCGGAATTGATCCATCATGTTTCGCAGAAAATTCGTTCTTTGACATGCTCATTGACGCTTTCAAAAGCTGGAGTACCTTTCTCAATACGTTCGCTGTTTATATGCTGGCGATTTTAGCAAGCTAATGTGTGCCTATTAGCTCCTGTACATCATTCTACACAAGTGTCAAACGCGTGACACACGCGTTTTTAGGTGTCATCACTTTTAATCACACGTGTGCAGTATAGGATCTACAGACAGTACCACAACTAACTTGGTTACTGAAAATATGCATACAAATTGTGTGTTTAATGTGAAATGAAATAAGACTCACACTTGAGGATGCATCTTCTGTATCCCAGCAACTAATAACCTGTGTTGTATGGTGTATGTACACGCACTTATGTTCTTCCATCCACAAATGAGCCAGTGTAGCATTAAGTACACTATATTGTATGTCTGTAGACCTGTGCTGTATTGCTGACCTGTACTACATGGCTTTTGCAGCACATACTTCTATGATCCACCCATCTACCAGGACAAAAATCTGTACACATGCCAGCAAATTATGTACAGTTATACAGTACTAACCAGTAGGGTATGTTTGTGTATAATTTCCCAATACACCATTTCATTATGAAGTTGTATTATTTGTTTGTGATAGTTCTGTTGTTTGTTGTTCATGATAATTGTTTATTGTCACCTGTCATGTACAGGTGTTAAGGGAACAGACACCAGTTCAAACAGTACCATATAGTTGTGGAGAAGGCGTTTGGCATAGAAGCAGCAAGGTGATAGGAGCATGCCTCACATCACGAAATAAACTGCATTTACTGTATACGTAATAGCTGAAGTACATCTGCTAGAGCTGTAGCTGATATACGGACACTTTAGCTGAATTTACTGTATTTGCTGTATATGTATTTTGTGTACTAATTGTATACAGATACTACATGGTTATGAACCCACATATATCTTTATCTGTGTGTTTTTGTGTGTTTGTGTGTGTCTGTGTGTGTTTGTGTGTGTGTTTGTGTGTGTGTGTGTGTGTGTGTGTGTGTGTGTGTGTGTGTGTGTGTGTGTGTGTGTGTGTGTGTGCAGCATGTGTGTGTGCGTGTATGCGTGCCTGTGCATTTGTTTCTTCCACCAATGACTATGCATTGTTCTTCCCTCCATATAGGCGGGTCATTATCATTGAGATTGTGTACACCATAAAAAACCATGGGATGAGTATTGACCAGCGTCATGTGATGCTCCTGGCAGATCTGATGACCTTCAAAGGAGAGGTGCTGGGAATCACGAGGTTCGGGCTGGCCAAGATGAAGGAGAGTGTGCTTATGCTGGCATCAGTGAGTGACACCAAACCTGCAGTATGTACGTGGTGTACGATACACTCTTTCATGTGTGGTCATTACTGTATGTTTACGCGGTAGTAGCTAATTTACAGACTGCAGACCTGAGGGCAATTTTGGTAAATTTGTTTCTACTGTGTATACAGTAAGTAGCTTTGCGAAAAGAACCTGGCCTAACACTTGGTTTGAACTGAGAATGTATTTTGTATTAATTTCTAATTTTCTTGTTAGGTTATGTTTGTTGTGATGTTGTCTTATTTACATATTGACTGTATCTGATGTACTGCACGTACATAGTTTGAGAAAACTGCTGATCATTTATTCGATGCCTCCTTTTATGGTCAAACGGACACGATATCAGGTTAGCAGTGTGTGTACTTGTCACCGATTGCTTTCCAGTACATGTATTTTGTGAGTGGGTGTGTCATGCACACAAAGTGGGTATGATGTTCCGTTATACTTCATGTTTGCCTCTATGTACTGCAGGTGTCAGTGAGTGTATCATCATGGGCATACCAGCCACCATTGGAACTGGGCTATTTCAACTGTTATACAAGTATCCTACATTTTGTATACTCTTGTATACCATAATACTATCATCTTTGTATATATACATCTGTTCTTTTAGTCCGATACAGTGGGACAGAATCACATTCCAACCATTACTGTACATACGTATGTACATGCATTTACGTATATGTACATACTATACTTCACGCATGTGTGCTGTAAATGGGACACACACACACACACACACACACACACACACACACACACACACACACACACACACACACACACACACACACACACACACACACACACACACACACACACACACACACACACACACACACACACACACACACACACACACACACACACACACACACACACACACACACACACACACACACACACACACACACACACACAACGCACAGGCACACACACACACACACACACACACACACACACACACATACACACACACACACACACACACACACACACACACACACACACACATACACACACACACACACACACACACAACGCACAGGCACACACACACACACACACACACACACACACACATACACACACACACACACACACACACACACACACACACACACACACACACACACACACACACACACACACAACGCACAGGCACACACACACACACACACACACACACACACACACACACACACACACACACACACACACACACACACACACACACACACACAACGCACAGGCACACACACACACACACACACACACACACACACACACACACACACACACACACACACACACAACGCACAGGCACACACACACACACACACACACACACAAACACACAATGCACAGGCACACACACACAGGCACACACACACACACACACACACACACACACACACACACACACACACACACAACGCACAGGCACACACACACACACACACACACACACACACACACACACACACACACACACACACACACAACGCACAGGCACACACACACACACACACACACACACAAACACACAATGCACAGGCACACACACACAGGCACACACACACACACACACACACACACACACACACACACACACACACACACACACACACACAACGCACAGGCACACACACACACACACACACACACACAAACACACAATGCACAGGCACACACACACAGGCACACACACACACACACACACACACACACACACACACACACACGCACACACACACACACAGACACACACTCAGGCACACACACACACACTCAGGCACACATGGGATAAAGTTAATTTCTGTCATTTCATGGAACCATTCAACCCTTAACAGTCTGCATCAGATCTGATTGTCCTGCTAAACCAAATGTAAAGAAACTGATATTTGACTCTCCTGAGCTACATGCACCAGAGTACACTGTGTGAACTGGTGGTTGAGTCTACTTCGATGTTGATGCATGTTATGCTATACTGAACAGCAATTATAATATCTATTATTGATGTTGATTATATTCCTCCATTAATTCCAATGATTCGTGTACAGTATTATCATTGATCTGTATTATATTTACAATATTGATGTCTGAGCTTATCTGTTATACATAACATTATTAATGTGAAATACGTTTATAATGTATTATAATAATTGTAGGACGCTAAACACCTTTTTGCATAGCAATAGAGAGAGGGGGCATATTGACTTGATATTTTAGACAGACCTAGTTGGGAACATAACTTAAGAAACAATTTCCAATAGATGGCCTCAATGCATGGGAGAGTATAGAAGAGAAAAGCTAAAACTTTTTTGCTTATAGCTCATGGAGAAGGGGGCGTATCAACTTGATATTTTAACCAGACCTAGCTGGGGATGTGAAGTAACTTGTGAAACAATTCCTATACATCAATAGGTGGCCCGTATAACCCCAGGTACATTCAGAGCTAGGTGCTAAATATTTTTTTGCAATGTATGGGAGAGTATACAACGCTAAGCACCTTTTTGCCTAGCTCATGGGGGAGGGAGCATGTAAACTTGATATTATCCATCTAGACCTGGAGATGTGAACAATCAGATTGAGTAGTCAGTAGTTGTAATACAACTTCACACTATCTTAAATATTACACAGATTATCTGTCTTTGCTATGATGGGAATGGAAGCCAATTATTGGCATTATTCCTTGATTGAGATTCTATAGTTATGCCAAGCTCACCATAAATGTGTTTGCTTGCATTATGTGCAGTTATCATAACCAAGTAAATGCAATGCCGTCATGGGATCCATGAACTTGAATTTTAGCCCACCTACCTAGATATGTTTCTTTGATGAGGGTTTGGGGACTGGGGTATTACATATTCCTTTTATGTAATTTGTGTTATTATAACTATTAAATTAATATTCATATTAAACTTCACATATCACATATTAAATTTTAATATCTTCATATCCATGTAGATAAGATATAAAATAGTACCTATAACGTCTACATAATATTAATATAATCAATATTGCACATATTCACACGTACAAACGTACACACACATACACATGTAGACACTCACACACACTCCACATGCATGCAGATGCACACACTCAAGTACACTCAAGTACACTACCCCCTCCCCCCACACACCAACTCAATCATGAATCGCATTATCGGTACACACAAAATAGGTAAAGTTCATTTGCATGAAATCATCAAGTTTTATCGATACACAAGCTTAATAATATCTAGTTTTCTAATATGGATATTCTTGTGAATCAGCTCTTCATGTGTGCATATGCTTGGAGTTTCCAGCAATTAAAGGCATCCCTTCTATGGCTTGTCATTCAAAACTGCATGTAGTGTGGTAAAGCACTGGATGACGCCCTATCGTTGCAGGCCCTTTACCACTCTTCGGGACACACACGTAGTCAATGTTCTTAGATGCTGCTTTCCCTTTGCAGCACCTCCCATTAACATCCACAAAGTTTGGACACAGGTATATGTCTTCTATTGGATTGCAAGTGTATTCAACCCCAGATTCATCTTTGTGGTCAACACGTCGTGTTGTGTACTTAACAGGACTGCAAGCACCTACACAATTGTAACAATCAATATTGACAGTTCTCAAAAGCTAACGTGACTGTATATACTGCCTGTGTGTTAGTTGGATATTCTGTTAATTAATATTTTAATAGTTCAATTGTGTTAGATCTTTAATTAGAGTTTAGTATAATGATGATTGTCATATATATTATACAATTCATACAGTATTGTATCATATGGCAAATGCATAATTTGAATTGTAAACTATACCTGTTTTAGTCAATGCAGGCTCCGGCTTTGCACAATTCAATGTAAGAACATGGTAAATTGAGGGGCAATTTGTTTTGGTGGGGTTGCAATAGCCCAGTCCTGGTTCACATCCCCTGCACTTGAAACCACTTCCCATATCAAGTACTATTCTTGGTGGAGTGTATCTAATTATAAAAGTGGGGAGAAAACATTTCTTAAATTTACATGGAGAGGATGTGGGATGCATAGTACAAAAAGTCTTGGATTAGAAAAGCAATTGGAGTGAGCAGACCATGTTATATATAGGAACATAACAATCCAGACATCAGCAGCAGGAATAGCACAATGTAATGTACTCCCCTACTGTTTATGTCTTTCTAAAAACTTTTCTACCATTGCTGTACATGTATCGAAAGTTGCAGTCATTGTATAGTACAATAAAATAATTTACTGCACAAGTGGCTATCTTTTGTGTAGGGGTCCATCGTAAGACAAGTACAGTTTTACTATAATAATTCTTTATCTAGTAGCAGCAAATCGCTTTCATGTACCTTACACATGCAATAGTACTCACATAAGAACATGCTTAAATGGAGGGTTTGTCACCGGTGGTCCACATTTGAGTTGACGGCACATCACATTTGCCATCTCCAGTGTTGGTTCCTTATCACACATGAAAGCGTCACTGTGGTAACCTTGCAAACCTCCTCTTATTAAGACCTGTCCCATACATGGGTCTGGACCACCTTTCAGTTCTGTCACAGGATCTGTCACATACAATAAGATATAAATATTCATAAATATGTATTTCAAACAGTAGTTATGAACAGAACATATCCAATATATCATGATGACATCAATACCACATTGATGTCATTGTCAATGATGACAACTCCGTAATCAAGAAACAACAAAAAGACAAAACTATAATTATCTTCCAAAGGAGTGGAGATGGAAGGGAATTGCACACACATGAGGATAGCATCAACACAACTGAAATTGCTGTTAATTGCAATGAAAATCTGTTCTTCTGTTAAGTGCTAATTTGGAAACCATATTAAAAGAAAAGTAATTGGCATAAAATGATCAACAAATACGGGGTTTTCCTGTATAAATATTTAATATCTATCTATCTATCTATCTACACATATTCATGACAAGTAAATGTACAATGTACATTGTTGGTATATATTGGTATTGAATGAACAATTACAACTTTTTATAATATTATTATTAACTTTCTTTTAGGGTATACTGAGGAAAACTGTCAAGATAGCAGTTGGGGCTATTGATGCTGTCTCTATTCAATAAACTGTTAAAATGCACAATACACTTTGGATTGTTAGAAGGTGAGGTCAACCAACACAGTCCATGCCGTACCTTCAAAATAGCCATTTGTGTCACCTGGCTGCTGTGAGTAAATAAAAAGGAAAAAATAATGTATAAAAATGAAAGTACCAATACTATATAAAAGGCTTCACATTACAGTTAATGTCACACTGTGCATTAATTAAGATTATTCAATATTTTTCACGCCTCAAACTAACCCCTTCTTTACACTGGATGTTAACCGTGCTTGATGCTGTGCTTGAAGGTGGACAATATCCTTTTGTGATGTTACATTCACACAAGGACTTTTCATTTCCATTGCATTCATAATCCTCAGCGTTTAGATAAATGGTAGGGGGATGAACCCTGCAATTGCACACAATAGTAATTAATAATATTATAATTTTATATAATATATTATATGTATCCCGATTGGTGATAGTCACTTAAAAGCACCGACTACGGTATATACCCGATATACAGGGTATATATCTGTCCTCATTACTGATATACCCCTTTTCTAATTGAAAGGAAGTTATCAATTATCTCTGAACTTGTCATTTAAGACAATCAATGTACCAGCAATACTGATACACAATGAATGCTAAAGACCACACAATTCAGTTGAAGGAACACAAAACCAGCGCACAAACGTCGTGTTTTCAAAAGGGCAGGGAATCGAGAACGATTTTAACATGAATCGATCGGTCGTTAAGATCAAAGACTTTGTGGTTCGGGCTAGGCTGGATATTATTTACTCAGCCCATTTTCTTGGCGGCGTTTTGGGCACATAAGGGTTTCTCCACTCTTGTAAGCCGGTAAACTCAGAGAAACGATTGCTGTTATCATTATACCCGCACCTCTTTTAGCTAGGTATTAGAGAGTTGATGGGTACTCAGTTATTGTTAACTTGCCTCGGAAGGTTTTACTGTCGTTTCCAGCTCCTAAACTTTTCTCGCAAATTTCTCGTCTGTATTCAGAATGCTAACATATATATCCCCTATTGCTAATATATATAAAATATATAATAGCAATAGAGATATCCTAACTAGGAAGCCTGATCATTCACTTCTAAGATGGGCCATCATAGTTTCAGATAGTAACAGTAAAATTTCATTTTGATGGACTATGCTATCATTATTTGGTTTTCTTGAATAAATAAGGAAGATTTGGAAAAAAAGTGTTCCTTTAGCTATAACATTATACTACATATGGGCACATACATACTCATCTGTTGATTAACTGTATTATGTATATATGCACATACATTAAATGTACGGAATGTCAGTACTTACTGTAAGGTTCCTCCAGGTATGCTACATGAGAGTTGGAAAGAGAGAGCAGATAATATTATGCAATTTTCATGTTACACTGTACAGAACATATTTACAGTTACACATGCATGTAGTTCTGCTAAGTTGAGAGCTGAGTATATAGGATGCGTAATTTTACAAAATTAATAATAGTGTTGGTTTTAATTATCTATATTTCACCTAACATCCAATCTAATCAT
>OZ026558.1:2866162-2868662 GCA_964020155.1 Chondrilla cf. caribensis | reverse complement strand
TATGGCAATTTCTGTTCCACAATGTATTACACTTTATTTCATTAGTTCAATAGTAATTCAACATGTAGTATTCGAATTAGTCTTATCTTTGTGAAATTGTGCTTGTCCAAATGTTTATTACCTATGTAGGTAGGTCCAACATATGGTCGAAAGGTTATGACAGGTTTACTTAGATCACAAGGGATATTTGCTGGACAAAAGCAGGTTGGCAATGCTTTAGCTGAAGTACAACCACATTATCATTACAAACGGTTGACGAAAACTGAAAGTGAAACCAATCCACATCCATATTACTCAGAATATTTTGGTCACAAAATACATATAGACCAAAACGAGAAACTTGTAATGTTTGGAGTTACACACGTTGCTGCTATAGATGGTTATAGCAGCAAAATTGTTGGCTTTATATCCATGCCAATCAAGAACAATGTGGAGATATACACACATCTCTTTAGGTGGGTTGGAAATAAACATCGCATGTTCACTGCATAATCTACTCACATATATTTTACTAATCAGGCCTATCATCTTGGAATATGGATTATGGGATGAAGTCCGAGTGGACCAGGGGAAAGAATGGGTCTTGTCTCTATATGTACAAGAACAATTAGCTCCTCTCCGAACAAATACTGCAAGGCCACCTCTCCTACAAAGTACATCTAAGAAGGTATTTTAGATATAATACTGATGGATGTTGGGCAATATTACATATGTATATGCAACTTTTGCTCAATGTTTTTCCTTTAAGGACATTAGCATGTAGTACGTACATGTTCAACATTGTAATTAAGGTGTTTTAAGTTCTAAGTTTACATATTCACATTGTCTTTGTTCAGAACCACATAATTGAGCGAGTCTGGGTGGAGATTAATAAAAGGGTGAATTATCCTGTGAAGAAGTTTCTTGTGCACATGCAAAATCGTCGTGTTATAAAAACAGAAGATCCAGCAAACCCAACTCACTGTTTTTGTGTTTCGTGGATTGCTCTGAGAGTGGCAAGTGTTGGAACTAGATTGGCTATTCAAGCATGGAATGATCATCCTATCCCAGGTGTGTTTGCGTCAAATGAAGAACCACTATATTATACACACAAGACCAATCTCCAATTCTCCATGAACTTCATGTATGTATGTGATATGTATACATTAAACGCCAACTGTTTATTCAATTTGTGTATTAGGACAAGGAATACCTAACCGCAGAGCATCTGATAGAAGAACATCGGTGGTTGATCCAACATTAGTACCAACACCATCAGAGGCTGTGAGACTTTTCCATCAAGCTGGAGGAAAGCTACAATTATTCTCCAAATTCGGAGCTGATCCACTGGATGGGAGGGGGGATTTACAACAATTGAGAAAAGGTGCTTTTGATGAGCGTTTTCCATGTTTTGAACCAATATATTATCAAGTGGTCAATGAAGACTGCACACTTTTTGAACAATCATTACTTTTTTTTATTAACCTTACTGAAAGACTTTCTAGTACAATGAACTATTAAACTATGACTTTACATGACCAATCATAGACATTATACATATTATTTCATTGAGATTAAGTGATATCTGGTGGATTTTATTACTGTTGTTATAGTTACATGAAATTCAGTTATGTTACAGTATTTATTATGTTAAAAATAATTATAATATGCAACCATGTAGATACAAAATATTTTATACATTATATTTTATATACGTACATTACATAATATAATATATAGCTACATGATTATAGCAATTATTATTATAATTAACAAAATTTAATATTATGTTTAGAATATATTATATATAATTAAATTACTATGTATAACTGGTACATATTATATTGTATCACGACTTGCAATTGTGGAATATATTATACAAATGATAGGTTTAACTTAGTATGATGTACATAACACTATTATAGCATTCAGCAAATGTATACACTTCTTTAAATAATGCACCATATCCATGCATTTAGGATGTTGGGTAAGATGAAAGCTGTTTACTTCAGTAAGAAGTTAAGGTTGGGTTGATGAACTGTGTTGGTGGATAATAGCTCGCCATATATTATATCTTTCACCACAACTTCCAGTTCAGTATTCCGGAAAGATCTCTGGAAATTGCAGGCAGTTCTATACATGTACAATCATGCATAATAAGTGCATCTGTACTAACAACAAGACATCTACGTGTACACACACATATATACCTATACAAATACGCACATATAACCCATACAAACACGCACATATACAAATGAAACACATGGACAAATACACACTTACACACACAAGCACAGGCATACACACATGCTTCTCTAACCACAAATAACAGTATGCTCATCACACGCACAGACACATAAACAAGCACACACACACACACACACACACACACACACACACACTCACACACACACACACACACACACACACACACACACAAGCAAAGTTGAATATCTGACCATAAATGATCCACTTAGTCATCATATGCACAGTGCATACACACACATAAACACACACA